>JAOBSW010001147.1:0-126499 GCA_026214975.1 Gentiana macrophylla
ATATCTATAATCGATAGAGTTCGATTTTGAGTTTATGGTGGCGTAATCCCGGAATTAATAGATTGAATAAGAATTGTTATGTTCGATGAATAATTTTATTTAATTTATTGTGTAATACACGGTTATAGGTCCAGTGGTCCCGATGTGCTCCTAACATGCATATGTTTCTTGGACGTTGGGCCTCAATGATAATTAAGTAGTTGGACTATTTAATTGATGTGCGATTTATTATTTATTGGACTAATTAAAAAAATACATGGAAAAGACATTTTTCGTGGACTCAGCCCAATAGTGTGAAAGGCGTGTGTTAGCCTTATTTGACTAGGGTTGGCGTGTTTTGTGTCTTGGTAATTATTAAGAAATTAGTTTTCTTGATAATTATAAAACATGTGATTAATTGTTTATTTGTTGAATAATTAATTAAGGAAAATATATTAGATTGATCCTTAAATATTCTAGATTTATTCTGGATTATTCTAGGAGTATCTTTTATGGAAAAGGATTATTATAATTGATTTTGTATTAATTATTAAATCCTTGGAGGACAAGGATTTCTCTCATATATAAAGAGAGTTCTCCTAAGCCTTTTCATCCATCCACATACACGACATATACACACCAAAATAAGCTAGGAATTTCGGTCAAGCTTAGGGTTTTACGAGTTGGGAAAATCTTCGGGAATTTCTGGGTAGCATATCAAGCAGGTCAAGCATCAAGGATCAACATCCACCGGTTGTTGCTTGGAGATGCACATCGGAAGATCGTGGCATCTCAAATTAGATCTCGACTTCATAAATCTTTTGGATCTCGTTTTTGATTGGTAAGTAGATCTCACCTTCTTGTAGGTAGATCTTAAATTATGTAGTTTAATTCTATATGATCGTGATCCTCTTGTTTATTCATTGCAGAATCGGGCGGATCTAGATCCGTCGGCGATATTACATCCAACAAGTGGTATCGGAGCCTCCGATCTATAAATTAAAGTATATAATTGATAGATCTAGGAGTGGAATTGCATGTAGATTTATTTTTTATATGAGTATTTTTGTTGTGATTGGTTGTTATGGTTCAAGAGATGGATTGTGGTTGGTACTGTTTACCCTTTAGATCTATTGTAAACTCATATAAATTCGTTTATCTGACTATAGGAAATTATGTAATTTATTTCGTTTTTTTTATTTTCCCAGAGATTGATCCTTTGAAACAACAATCCCTCCGGTCAGAATGAAGAATAAAAGTTGAAGAACAAGCCCTCAAAATTTCATGTCGATCGGAGTCCAGTTCGATGTCCAATCGTTGCAATAAAATTGCTGATGTGTCATAAAAGCACAGCAGCTCCAGCTGTTAGTTCGTCGAATTTCTGGAAGATATTGGACCGTCCAAACGAAGATCCAACCGTTCAGATTGACTAAAATGGAGTTTTGAACAAGCCCTAAAAATTTCAGGACCTTGTCTCAATGTCCGATCGGCTCCGGAAAGACACTGCTGCGCAGCAGTCATTAACAGTGCAGCAGTTGGATCGGCGGCTTGCTGGGATCTATTGGGCCATCAAAACTCGGATCCAACCTTCCATATTGAAGTAGGAGGAGTGAAGAACAGGTCCATAAGGTTTCGTGACGATCAAAGTTCGTTTGGATGTCCAATCATCGATAAAACGGATCAGCAGCAGATTAGAAAATAGTAAACCCTAGTTAGGGTCTGTTTGTTTTTTTTCCGTTTAATAGGTTAGATACGGGGGTATGATGACAGACAAATTCACACTGATTATGATGACATTTTACCCCATTTCTGATATCATTTTGAGCATCATTATATCATTTCGAGTCTTAAATTCCTTAGATTTATCTAAGTATGTTAGTAGTAGTTATTATGTAAAATATTGTGTTTTTACTAGTTTTTGTACCGGTTTAGTAACCGGAGTGTCGTGTCGGATTTACGTTTGGTATTCTAGTGTTTTATTGCAGGATTATATGTTTACCAAGATCCCAAGTGACGACACGTTTTGAGGCCAAAAACATATCTTTTGAGGAATAGAAGAAGGTGCCATAAGCTAACGAGTTCAAACGGATCAATTGGCCTTAGTGCTTCTACCATAGCATATCTTCAATGGACATTTGACCCAACTTAAAGGCATTTTCTGGGGAAGACTTCTTCATGAGAGTTTTAGATCTTCAAATAAGCTTTCCAACGCACTTTGAATCACGTCAATCAAAGGTCTAAAACTCAAGATGGGTATTTTACCGAACAGCTGATATTTTGACAGTTCGGCACGAACCGGTATAAGCCGGCACGGGCCGGAATCTTCATCATTTCAAGCACATGGGAGTCTGACAAAGGAATCTGCACTGTAGCACCGGCACGCGCCGGGATAGGGCCGGCACGCACCGTTCCGTCACCTCTATAAATACTCAGCTCGATCCATTTGTTCAAAGGGTCCCAAAATATATATATACATCTATATATATATATATTCCTCTACCTTTTTCTTTTTATTTCTTTTACTTTGGGCCTATATATATATTAACTATATATTAACTATATATCTATATTAGTACTATATTATTATGCACTTATTTACTATTTTATTAGTGTAACGATTATTAATATGATAATGAATTCTCTTATCGTCTTTAGTATAATTTCCTTTAATTATTCCGTTGTTATCATAATCATGAGTAGCTAAATCTTTGTATAGTCGAATTATGTGAAAATGGGTGAAACACCCTAAGGGGGATTAAAAGGGAGTTGTGTAGCGCGTAATTTTATGTTTTAACGATTAATACACGTCCTAAAACTTATTTTAAACGTCTTTGAATTAGATTGATCACCTAGTTCACTGTCACACATATCGAGCCTATAGATGTATTTTGCGGTGAGATGTGGGATAAGGGGTTTTGGGATCGTTGCGTAGAGTCGGCCTAGTTGTTAGGTCCGTTTCCAATACAGAGGTTTGTCATCGTTGTTCGATCGACTCTAAGAGCGTAATCATGTTAGGTTAATCGGTTTTCTAAAGGGAAAATTAATTAACTTCACATAGGGTGTTGAGCGAGAGTTGTTCAGACCTTAACACCGAATTAGGAGTTGGCACCCGTGGATGTCGTTAAATTACTCGTGGAAAGGTAGGTTGGTTAATACACGCCTCGTCAAGTCTTCCTTAGGGGGTAAAAGTAGCTCGTTGGATCATAATTCGGATATACCTTTTAATAACTAGAAGTACAACCATTAGTTAATCTTTACTTTTGCATTAGTGTAATATCTCTCCACCATAATCTTGACCTGAACTAAGTTCTACGTCGACTTTGGTACTTAAACGATGTTCCCTGTGGATTCGACCTTGTTACCATTATACTACTGTTGACCCGATACTCTGTCGGTTAAAGTTAGCAGTTAGTTATTTTGCTATAAAGATTTTTGGCAAGGGCCACAAATGGATTATGGTATGGGTGATGGTTCAAAACAATATGATGTGAATTATGTTGGACAAGGTTGGAACCAGGGGCAGAATCAGAATTGGAATCGGAAATAATCAAAACCAAGATTTTAGGCGAACCAAAGCTCATACAACCGACCTTGGAATCGTAATCCCGTAATCGAGTTCATACCGTAATCAAAACCGAGGCTACTATCGAATAGTCGAATCCATGAGCCTCGATCCACAAGGCCAACAGCAGAATCAGATTTCATATTGGAACCAAAATCAAGGCTGGAATCCAAATCAGGGTCAGCAAAACAATCAGAATCAGCAAGTGAGCCATCCATCTTTGAGAAGTAATAATTATGGCACTTATCAGCATCCGAACGCTCATCTGCACCAGAACAATCAAAGCAATTAGCAATCAAATAATTCGGTGTTCAAGACAACCACCGAGATACTCTCGAGAAATTAGGCGATCGATCTCTCTCGAGTTAAACAAGAATGTTGTAAAGCAAAAGTGGCCACACATTTCGCTATTCGAACTTGGAGACCCAAGTGGGTCAAATAACCGACACTCAAGACAAATCTAAGTGGTGGACTCCAAGTAACACCGAAAGGAACCCAAAGGGTGTGAATGTTGTGTTCACACGAAGTGGTAAAGAGATCGGGTTGGGTAATAAGAAGAAAGAATTATGGGCCAAGAAAGAAGCGAGAAAGCGAGAAAGAGAAAGCGATTAATCGTGAAGGAGCTATATATGGTGAAGTCGAGATCGAAGATCTCCAGACTGTCAATGTCGAGCAAAGAATGGAGGCAATGAGGAAAGAATTGGAAACCACGAAAAAAGTTTTGGCTGAGGCAAATAAGAAAGCATTGGAAGGGGCAGCACCGAAGAAAGACTATGTGGTCTTGGACATCAAAGAAGAAGAAGCCTCGCCGCCTAAAGAAAGAGGTAAAAAAATAGAATTCCTCCTCCTCCCCCTGATTTTGATGTTAATACTTTACCCTATCCTCCTAAGGGACCCAGAAAGGACATACTGACCCAAGGACAGGCAAAATTTCTGAATCTCTTAAGAAAGGTAGAGGTGAATATTCCCCTATTAGAGGCAATTTCGAGCATTCCCCCATATTTTAAATTTTTGAAAGGAATGTTGTCGAGTAAAGAAAAGATGCAACAGATGGTACATTTAAGTGAGGAATGTTCTGCAATCTTTGAGAATAGGATACCCCCCAAGTTGTAGGATAGAGGTAGTTTTACCATCCCAATTACCATTGGAGAAACTGTGCTTAAAAATGTGCTATGTGATCTAGGGGCTTCTATGAGCCTAATGCCTAGAGGAGTTTATGAGAAGTTGGGATTGGGAGCATTAGAGCCAACAAGAATGACCTTTCAGATGGCAGATAGGTCTGTTAGAAAACCTCTAGGGGTAGCTGAAGATGTGTTGGTACAGGTAGACAAGTTTGTTTTTCCCATTGACTTTGTAGTCTTAGATATGGATATGGATACTAAAACCCCCCTTTTGTTAGGTCGGCCTTTCTTAAACACAGGAGAGACCTTGATAGACGTTAAGAGGGGAGAGATTATACTATGAGTCGGGAAAGAGAGTGTAGCCATAAATGTGTATAATGCAATGAAGCATCCTGATGATGAAAAGAGTGATTGTTTTTCTGTTGATGCTATATATCCTTGTATTTTGAAGCACACTAATCTTCATCATTTCAAGCACATGGAAGAATGCTTGATGAAGCACCGTGGAAGATGACGATCCGCAAATGAGGGTTCAGGTATATCATTTGGAGGCAACTCCTTTTGTCGATGCAGGCTGGAACAAGAAGCTAGAGCTCGGTTTGACTAGTAAGCTGCCAAAGCCGTCAATCGAGGAACCACCTATTGATCTGGAGCTGAAGCCACTTCCTAAGAATTTAAAGTATGTGTTTTTAGAACCTGATGAATTACTTCCTCTTATTGTTTTGTCTCGCACTAACCGCTTTTGCAGAAGCTAAGTTGATCCACGTCTTGAAGAAACACAAAAGGCCTTCGGATGGAAGATGGTTGACATAAAAGGGATTAGTCTTTGATATCCGCAAGCACAAGATCATCCTGGAAGAAGGTGCCAAGCCGGTTAGGCAATTTCGAGACGGCTAAACCCACATATGCAAGAAGTGGTGAGGAAAGACGTGGTAAAGATGCTTGAGTTAGGGATAATCTACGCAATCTCTAACAGTGAATGGGTGAGCCCGACGCAAGTTGTGCCTAAGACATGAGGTATCACAGTTGAGCTTAATGAAAAATGTGAGCTCATTCCTACTCGTTTAGTTACTGGTCATAGAGTTTGTATTGATTTCCTCATGCTGAATGATAAGACTAGGAAAGATCATTTTCCCCTCCCCTTTATTGATCAAATGCTAGAGCGTCTGAGTGGTTATGCATTTTACTGCTTTTTGGATGGTTTTAATGGCTATTATCAAATTCACATCGATATACATGACCAGGATAAGACTACATTCACGTGTCCATATGGCACATTTGCCTTCAGAAGAATGCCGTTTGGGTTGTGTAATGCACCCGCGACATTCCAGCGATGCATGATGGCCATCTTTGCTGATATGATAGAGTGTTTCATGAAAGTTTTTATGGATGACTTTAGCGTTTTTGGTGATACTTTTGATGAGTGTTTGTCAAACATTGATAAGGTGCTTGCACGTTCTGAGGAGACAAACTTGGTTTTAAATTGGGAAAAGTGTCATTTCATGGTAACTGAGGGAATTGTTTTAGGACATAAGGTGTCTGGGAAAGGAATAGAGGTCAATAGAGCAAAGATAGAGGCAATTTCTAAGCTTCCTATGCCTACGAATCTGAAGACTCTACGGTCATTCTTGGGTCATGCAGGTTTTTATCGTAGATTCATTCCGGGTTTTTCACAAATTGCTAGACCTCTTACTCTTCAATTGATGAAGGGTGCTCCTTGTGTTTTTGATGCTGCATGCCTAGATGCTTTTAGAACTCTTAAGAAACTTCTTACTTCGGCTCCTATCTTGGTAGCACCTGATTGGTCCAAAGAGTTCGAAGTGATGTGTGATGCGAGTGATTATGCCGTAGGAGCTGTCCTAGGTCAGAAGGTCGACAAGCTGTTGATGTATTATTTTTATATGATTGAATTTACGTGATTTTATTACGTTTTGTTGACAAATTCTATGTAAAATATCTAAAATTATGATATAATTAGTATAAAATATTAATCTTTGTAGTTTAGTATAGTTAGTAGTAAAAGTTAGTATTTATAGTAGAAAGTTGTAGTTTTTGTACCGGTTTTAGTAACCGAATATTGTGTCTATTTTACACGGGTATTTTGTGTTTATTTCATTGCGTAATCCTAAGATGAATCGAAATCCCAGTATCGACACTTTTGAAGTCAATACAAGTCGGTGAAAGGAAGTTATAAAGCGTCACTGATATAAATGATCAAGGGAATAATTGTTTCTTAATCTCGAGAACGACATATATTGGAAATGGCTCGTTAAAAAGACATTTTCTGGGAAAACGTTCTTCATGGAAGTTGAAGATCTTCATATGAGCTTTCTAATGCATTTTGAATCATGAAGATTGGAGGTCTACAACTCAAATGGTGATTAAGTGGTCATTTGATTTCTATTAGTAAAAGTATCGAAATACGTTCGGAGGACAACGGGGTTATCAAAACGACGTTTTCTGAAGAAGAGTCTTTCATGAAAGTTGAAGAGTTTTCAGAGAACTTTTTTATGGCATTTTGATCATATCGTTTGGAGTCCGGAATCAAAAGATATGAATTTTATAAGTTAAAAATAATATTAATTACAAATAAAATCAAATAAAATCTTCACATGATGATTAGGGAGTAACATGGGGGAACATGCTGATGACAAGCTGTAATGATTATCATCATTACACCGGACCGATCCGGCAAGTTTTCAGGACCGGTCCGGGAAGGAAGAAAGTCTATAAAAGGGGAGCATCAGAGGCTTCATTTGGGGTTGTACCAATATATATATACAATATTCTATATATATTCTCTCCCTCTTCTTTCTCTTTTTCTTCTCCTTTCTTAGTTTGTAAATAGGCTTTATGCCAAAATAAATTAGTAGTAGTAGTATCGTAGTAATGCTCGGGAAATTCTCGAAGGTTCGGTGTTGCTGAAGTCGTTGTAATACCTGGGAAAAGACGATTTCTGAGTCAACAGTTGTAATCGGGTAATTTCTATAATAATTATGTTTATGTTTGTTATTTTCTTCTTTTTAGTTTTTATAATGTTATTAGGCTAAATCTAATAACTAGCCAAAGTTATGTAATCGTATTATTTCGATCTTTTCGTTAAAAGAATGATGTTAAAATAAAAATGACTAAAATTGAGTAAAATGAATCTTTTTCTATTTCGCTACGTAATGATAACATATTCGGAATGAAGTAATCAATCATGATGAATACCACATATAACCTGGCGATGAACTGACCAGAGAAGTCAGGATATGAGTAAAAATAGAAAAACCGGAGGGTAAAAATGGCCGTCTGATTAACGGAATCCTATTTCCTACCCGGGGGCAGATTTGTCCTGGAAAGATAAATCTTATTAAAATTTGTACTCGAGATCTTAATAATGTTAAAATCACAGTTTAATTGAAACTACACCGTTTGTATTAAATCGATCCGCTTGACAACCGGAGCCTCTTGAATAACATCGGCCATCTGACAAATGGAATCACCTCTTTTATCCGGGGTAGATTTGTACTGCACTGTTTTGACTAACTAAGTTTAGCATGGGGCAGTTGTGGACCTTGGACTGATGACTTTTGACATATGACAATTTCATACGCTCGTGTGAGGAGGAATTGTTGACATTAGGAGTACACCGTTTCATTCACTCAATTGGACCTAAAAAAGGAAGATCGAACACATTCTATTAATTGAAAAGATCGAATAAATTAATTACATATACTTTGGCTAGTCTAGTCTATAAACTATATATTGGTATCTATATATTTATATATATATATATATATATATTTTACTATTTATGTACATCTATATATATTTATATATCTATATATATTATATTAAAATAACTTTTAAATTACGCATTTATTTTATGTTAGTTAGAGTAGTAGTAATCTGTGTTATAAAATTGCGGTTTAGATCGAGTTAATAGCAGCTCTTTGGTGTTTAACCACACTTAAAAGAATTACCACTTTTTCCCGAGGATTCGACACGACTCACCACTTTATCACTACAATTTGACCGGTACTTTGCCGGTTAGGACCCGTCTAACCTAGAAAAGGTCTGTCCCCTTCTTGACGCCGTTTCTAAGGTCTGGTTTGGTGACGTCAGCTTTCTGGCGCCGTTGCCGGGGATACAAAGTCGCTATTTTTTTTTGTGTCTATGGTTACTACTTGTATTAGCTTAAAATTCTCGAGGATAAACCAACACTCTTCTTATCACATTTCTTTTTTATTTTTCGTTGGTATCTACTTTCTTTTAGTACCAATTTTCTTCTTCTTTAAAACTCGAGCATTTTTCTATTTTAATTAGTTGATGACCAGAAGCGGTAAAGCCTCACTTACTCCTTATAAGCCTGATATAAACGCTTACGAAAGGCAGTTGCGGATAGAGAGTAAACGTGGTCAAACCGACTTAGGACTCCTTGGAAAATCTCCAACGGAATCATCTTCTAATAAAAATAAAGAAATACATTTGAAACTAGTGATGAAACAAACGAACAGAGGCTAGATCATGCTTTAGGGCATGGACAAAACCCCTGTTAATATTAATAATAATCGAATAATAATAATAGGAACAATCAAGATCGAACTGAATAATCGTAACAATCCGCCAAACCCGAGACCTATCTCGTGATCAAAGCTGTAAGGAGAAACCAGGACTAATAATCCCATACTTTTACCGAATGAAGGAGCGAATAATTTGAAATTAAGTCTCATCTTTTTGGTTTAATTGACGCAAGAGCCCAATTTCTAGGAGAAGATGATGAAGATCCACATCATCATCTCTATCTATTTGAAGAACTGTGCAATACAGCCAAAAGTCAAGGTGCTCATAAGGAATTAACGAGGATGACTATGTTTCCTTTTTCTTTAAAAGGAAGAGCCCGAGATTGGTTTATGTCTCTTCCACACCACTCGTTAACTAGTTGGGAGGATATTCAAACTGAATTTCTGAAACAATATTTCACTCCAGGACGGAATTTGGAATTAAAAGTCGAGGTTGCTAATTTTAGACAAGGATCTGAAGAAACACTTGGGAATGCGTGGGAAAGGTTTAAAAATTGTTAAGAGCTTGTCCCGATCATGGTTATTCCTTAGATATGCAAATTCAACTTTTCTCGTCAGTAAATTAAGAAAAGATTCACGTGCTGAGATGTAGATCATGCATGTGGTGGTTCGATTAATGATGAGTGAAGCTCAAGCATTTACGATGCTATAGAAAAGATTTCCAAAAACAATGAATGTGGGAAACCGGTTCTAGCACTAGAAAAGTAGCTTTTGCAAGGATGTACGTCAAATACGGAAGTTCTAGCACATTTGGAGAATTTAAGTAGAAAGTTTGATGGATTACAACATGGTAAGAATCAAAATTGAGGAAAATAGTACTCCAACCTGAATACTCAAATCATGATAATGTGTCATTAGGGAAAGAAGAACCAACAGGATATTCAAAAGAGGAAGTGAGTTTTCTTCAGCAGCATAGGAATTTGAACAATGCATATTCAAACTCATTTAATGCTATTAGAAGAGACCACCCAACTTTTAGATGGTCTGAAAACCCTAGTAAGCCAGGACAACCGCCGTATCCAGTTCAGTATAAGAATATGAATAATAATCAAGTTTATCAAGGAAATACATCTAATCAGAATTTACAATCATTACCAAGATCCTATCCTCAACATACCACTCAAAGTATACCAGTAACTCAAAGTTCAACTCAACCTGCAGAAGGGGTTGAAAAATGGGAAAAACTGATGGAAAATATGATGGGTGTAGTATCTACTCAAGCTAAGAATATGGAAACAATGATGACTTCTATAGGTTCGATCAAGAAGGACATGAGTACAATGAAAACATCTATGAGTGGACATGATACGAGAATGAGAACGATAGAAGCTTCATTAAGGAATATGGAAGATCATTTGAGTAGGGAAGGTGAACGTAACAACAGTAGACCTCCTGGAGGATTACCAAGTAATACTGAAAGAAACCCAAGAGAGGTAAATGTTGTAGTTACGAGAAGTAGGAAACTCTATGGTAGTAATGGAGTAGAAAACTTCGGGAATAATGAAGTAGAAAATGATTTAGATAAAAATGAAGAGACTAAAGATGAACTTGACTTTACGGATGAGGAAGAAGAAATCATAGAGAATTTCTTGAAAAGGAATAGAAGTTTGGAACCTGAGAAGGAAGGTGAAAAATGGGTAAAAATCCTAGAATTTTGAAAGACCCTATGGATAAAGATTTAAGGAATCATTTAAGGAACATGTTAGAGTAGAAGATAAAGAAAACAAGGATGAGAAACAGGAAGAACTGAAGGAATATGAAGTAGAGATTGATTCAGGGAACAAATTAAAAGAAAAAATTCAAGAACCTGAAACATGGCGATCAAGTAATACCCCAAAGGATAAAGGAAAAGAGAGAATGACTTCGAAACCAAAGGTTATAGATTTAGAGTCTTTACCTTTTCCACCTAAAGATCAAATTAAAAAGATTAAGACTGATCAGAAGTATGCTCGTTTCCTTGATACTTTTCGTCATATTAATGTTAATATCCCTGTTATCGAAGCTCTGATAAATATGCCTACCTATGGAAAGTTTTTGAAGGATATACTATCAAATAAGAAAAAATTAGAGGAATATGAGAATATATGCCTAAATGAAGAATGTTCTGCAATTCTGCAGCATAAGTTACCACCTAAACTAAAAGATCACGGAAGTTTTACGATTCCGTGTGAAATTGGAGGATTTTTGTTTAAGAAGGTCTTATGTGATCTCAGGAGCTAGTATAAATCTCATGTCTTATGAGGATTATAGAAAGCTAGGCATAGGAAAGCTTACTAAGATCGAAATGACTGCAAATGGCAGCACGGATCGATTAAGTACCCTAAAGGAATTATTGAGGACGTATTGGTTAAAGTAGACAAGTTCTATTTTCCAGTAGACTTTGTAGTTATGGAAATGGAAGAAGGATTTTCAGCGCGCAGCTTATCTTAGGACGTCCATTTCTAGCTACAGGAGAACTTTAATCGATGTTCGGAAAGGAGAATTAATTTTGAGAGTCAATGAAGATGAAGTTGCTTTCAATATTTTCAAAGCTATGAACCATCAATACACATCACGAGAATCATGTTCTTTTATAGAAGATATTCATTCATCTATGATAATCGATTACCAACTTTTGAAGATAGATTAGAAGAATGTTTAACTTTATCTATCTATAAAGAAGATGAGGAAGACATTGAAATGAAAGAGATAATCCTTTCTCTAGATAAAGGAAGTTTTACTTTTAAACCACCATGGCATAAGTATTTAGAATTAGAACTAGAAGGACCGGTTCTTAAATCATCAATCGAAGATCCGCCTAAGAATCTGGAATTGAAACCGTTACCTTTAAATGAAATATGCTTTTCTTGAAAATGATAACCTTTTACCGCTTATTATTTCATCAACTTTAACGGAGCAACAAGAAGATCAATTACTAGGAATATTGAAAAAGCATAAGAAAGCTTTTGGATGGAATGATTGCCGATATTCAAGGTATTAGTCCGGAGATATGTGTTCATAAGATAATTCTAAAAGAAGATGCTAAACCTTGTATTCAACCGCAACGCCGCCTCAACCCGAATTTACTGATTAATCGTTAAGAAAGAGGTTATTAAGCTATTAGAAATGGGAATAATTTTTCCTATATCGGATAGTGAATGGGTAAGTCCAACTCAAGTTGTACCAAAGAAAGGAGGTTTCACAAAGTGAAAGAGAATGATAAGAATGAATGGATTCCAACAAGGGAAATTACAGGATATCGAATGTGCATTGATTTTAGAAAACTAAATGATCATACTAAGAAAGATCATCATCCACTTCCATTCATAGTACAAATGTTGGAACGTTTAAGTGGTCATAAGTATTATTGTTTCTTAGATGGTTATTCGGGATATTTCTGATTTTCATTGCAAAGAGGAGATAGGAAAAGACTACTTTCACTTGTCCTTATGGAACTTTTGCTTATAAAAGAATGCCGTTTGGTTTATGTAATGCTCCAAATACGTTTCAAAGATGTATGATGTCTATATTTTACGATATGGTTGAGAAATTCTTAGAAATTTTTATGGGACGACTTTAGTGTTTACGGAGACTCTTTTAATGGCTGTTTGTTACACTTAGAACGAGTGTTACAGTATTTGTGAGGATACCAATTTAGTGCTTAATCGGGAAAAATGTCATTTAATGGTATCGGAAGGAATTGTACTAGGTCATAGAATCTACGAAGTAGGAATTGAAGTTGATAAAGCTAAAGTCGAGGTAATCGAAAAATTGCCTCCACCGATTAATCTAAGAACGTTAAGAGGATTTCTTGGACATGCGAGGATTTTATAGGAGATTTATTGCAGATTTTTCAAAGATAGCAAAGCCTCTAAGTCATTTGCTTGAAAAGAAGTATCTTTTAATTTTGATAATAAATGTATGGAAGCATTTAAGACCAAAGCGAAGTTGATTATCGCACCGAAGATTGGTGGCACCAGATCGATTTACCTTTTGAGATTATGTGTGATGCAAGCGATTTATTTGTAGGAGTACATTTTAGGTCAAAGGTATAATAGAATTCTCAAAGCTATTTACTATGCATCTCATACGTTAAATGCAGCTCAACTAAACTATGCAACTACTGAAAAGAAGCTCATGGTGTAATTTTTGCCTTAGATAAGTTTAGATCGTATATTGTTGGCTCTAAGGTAATAGTTTATACTGAGACCATTCAAAGATTGAAATATTTTGAGTAAGAAAGATGCGAAACCACGTCTTCTTAGATGGATTCTTCTACTTCAAGAATTTGATATTGAGATTAAAGATAAAAAAGGAAGTGAGAATGTAGTAGAGGAGATCATCTAAGTAGAATGGAAAGCGAGGAAGAAATAGGAAATGAAATTAAGGATTCGTTTCGATGAACAACATTTAGAATCGATATGCCTTCAACCATGCGGTTATTAAAGAAAAGAATTCCTTCTAAGGAAAATTCACCTTGGTTTGGAGATATCATTAACTACTTAACTGTGATTACATTCCGTCTCATTGGACTTGGCAATGTAAAAGAAGTTCTTTTATGACTTAAAATTTTATTCTTGGGAGGAACCAGATCTTTTCCGTAAATGTTCGGATGGGATAATCGGAAAGTGTGTGCCTGATAATGAAATTTTAAGTATTTTATCATTTTGTCATGATCGTGAGGGGGAGGTCATCATGGAGGTTGGAAAAGCGCTTTTAAAGTCTTGCAATGTGGTTTTTATTGGCCTACACTTTATAAAGATGCGTATACATATATGTTAAATCTTGTGAGTCTTGTCAAAATGGGGAAATGTATCTAAAAACATGAAATGCCTATGCAACCTATTTTAGAATGTGAGTTATTTGATGTTTGGGGTATAGATTTCATGGGACCTTTCCTATATCGTTTGGAAAAAGATTTATTCTTGTAATGGTAGATTATGTTTGAAATGGGTAGAAAGTCAAGCTCTTCCCACTAATGATACCAAGGTTGTCATACGATTTCTTAAAAGAACATATTCACTAGATATGGCATTCCAAGGCGATCATTAGTGATAGAGGTTCGCACTTTTGCAATCGACCATTTACTAAGTTAATTGAAAAATATGGTGTAACGATAAGTTAGGAACGCCTTATCATCCGCAAACCGGTGGTCGAGGTAGAGGTGTCGAATAGAGAAATTAAAAGAATCATAGAAAAACAAGTGGATTCAAACCGTAAAAGCGGGCGGTTAGACTAGATGATGCGTTATGGGCATACTGAATGACTTTTAAAACTCCAATTGGTCGTTTCTCCTACAAATTAGTCTTTGGTAAATCTTGTCATCTCTCAAAGTAGAGTTAGAACACCGAGCATTCAGGCTATTAGATTTTTAAATTTCGATCCTAAGGTCAAGCCGGTGATCATAGATTACTTGATTAATGTAATTAGAAGAATTTCGCCTTGATTCATATGAAAATGCTCGAATCTACAAGGAACGCACGAAATCCTTCCATGATAAGAGAATCTATAGTCGTGAGTTCCATGTAGGTGATCGAGTGTTATTGTACAATTCACGTTTAAAGTTGTTTTCAGGTAAGCTTAAATCAAGATGGGACAGTCCATTTAAAGTAACACGAGTTTATAAATCGAAAGTCGTTGAACTAAGATGTGGAATACAACTTTTATAGCCAATGGTCACAGGTGAAGCTATTTTCGGAAGGTGAAGAAATCTCTCTCGATAAATGAAGTGATGTTCTTCGATCGACCCTCCGAAAGACTAAAAAGCAAAGGTTTTAAAAGTCGAAAGTATCAAATTACTGTGTTTTATCTTTACTTTTATATGTCTAAACTAGTTTCGTCTTTTACCGGATAGACGTAAAAGAACCTGGATGTCTTTTTAGATAGATTAGGAGTTTTGTTTTGCTTTTGAAGTTTGGTTTTAATAGAGATATCGCTTTACTATAGAAGCCTTAGTTTTTGAACAGTAACAAGCAATTGTTGAGAGAAAAAATTGAAAGAAGTTTGTAATGGTACGTCAAGAAGCTCGATAAAGAGAAGGGCTAAGTTTTTAAGGAAGTGTAGAATCTGTGGAAAAATTGAACACAGTGGGAGATGTGGGAAAAATATTACTCAATCTCAGAGTGAGTGTTTGAATGTAATTAAGAAGGGAACGATTAGGTGGTTAACCGAAAATCCCGATGGACTTCCAAGACTTAATTCAAACGCTACATTTCTAGGATATAGTTTGCTTGAAAGGTACGTTAGGAATCTGGAGTTTGTAGAAATTGAAGAATTAGAAACCCTGTAGGTTCAAGTCTTTTATTATTTTTAATTTTATAAAATTCTTGCATAACTTTGAAAATTTTATAAAATTGGATCTTTATAAAATTAAGAAGTTTTATAAAAGTTTTATAAAAAGTTTTTATTTAAGAATTAATGGAAATTTGTTGAACTTTTAAACTTTTAAATAGGTTTTATAAAGATTGAGAAATTTTAAAATTTTTATTTTCTAAGTTTTTATTAAGTTTTTATTAAGTTTTATGAGTTTTATAAGTTTTTTTATCAAAATTTCGAAAAAATAAAAAAAAAAATAAAAATAAAATAATAAAAAAAATACACACGGACCGATCCGGCCTAACTCAGGACCGGTCCGGATTCAAATAGACCTAAAGGGACGGGGACACTTTCTTCTTCCTCATTTCCACCTCTTTTCAGCAGCAGCCGCACTACACCTCCTCCACTTCGAATTTTTTTCTTTTTCTCTTCAAAACTACAAATTACACTACACCATTACATACATTCTTCCTCTTTTACTCTCCTCTCTTTAACACAAGTGAAAAATTTGAAAAAGATCGAACACAAGCTCCATTTCATCCCGGAGGCTTATACGACTTTTCCGGCCACTTTTCACGGTTTTGTTCATTATAAGGTATAATTTGTTTACTTTAGTTATCAATTTCATAATTTTTATAATTTTTAGATTTATTTTCAACTGTTTTGAATTTTACGTGTGTTGTGACATTTTATTTTGTGTTGTTTTTCTGTTGTTTTTATTGTTGTTTTGTCAATTCAATATCGTAGAATGGCCTCATCCAGTCGAAAAATCTCTAAGAAACGAAAGCCTAATATTCCAATAGAAGTACCGGTCGTAGAATTAAAAGATCTAACACCGGAAGAAGAATCTGTTAGTTTTGCTGCTACAGCTTCACCTCAAGCTAAGAATGCTTATAAAAATATCTATAGTAAATGTGGAGTTGTGTTGGAAAGAGGCTTAGATTTTGATGACTTAGGAGAGGAGGTTAGGCGTATTTTTGCGAGACGCCAATGGTTGGATTTTGCAGCTCAGAGGACAGGAGAGATCAATACTACCTTAGTGGCAGAGTTTTATGCAGTTTTGTCTACTTTGACACCCACTGAGGGTAGTATGATAGAGTCTATTCCCCTTAGGTCTAGACATGTTTCTTTTAGTCCGGAACTGATTAATGCTGTTTTAGGGGTAGAAGTTTTTCCAGATGAAGAAGATTATAGAGCTGTTTATAGATTAGATGATCCCGCTATGTATGAGCGATTGCCTCTAGAGCTCGAGAGGAGTTTGATGCTACAAATGAGAATGGGTGGATAATGATTTAATTATGGGAAGTGTTTTAGAGATCCGAGGGCAATTAAAAGGTTTTGAGCCATACTCTCTATCCCACTACCAAACACACCGCCTTTGGTAAAGAAGATTTATGCATTACTTGGGCGATGATTCATGATGTTAAGGTGGATGTGGGGAAGATCATGTATAGAAGGGTTTTCGAGTTTATTATTTACCGCCAAGGCAAGGGGAGTCACATGTACTTTCTCGGCTTTATTTTTGATTTATGTCGTAGATCGGGAGTTCCTTTCTGCCTAACGACAAGTTGATGATGGCGGATGAGTCCCACGATAGGCCCTAGTCCGAGGAGGTCTCCGGAGGGTTCGATAGACTCGATAGTTAGACGTAGTACCCCTCCACCAGCTCCACCAGTTCCACCAGTTTCAGCATTTTCATCTTTTTCTGAGCAACAGCAAACTTCTCTCCCAAACACTATTACATACGATATGTTTCAATCCTTAGTATCAGATGTAGCCCGAGGGCGAGGCTAATATGGCTTTGTTTCTTTGAGCGAGTAAGCGGTGGAGTGATGATTTACGTAGAGGATCTTTGAGACATGAAAGCAGATGCATCTTGATCCTTCTTTCGATAGAACTGCCTATCCGCCCTGTCAATCTAACCCGTATACGTTACCAGAATGGATAGCACCTATTCCACCATCTCAGAGCTTTCATCATATGCCAAATCCTTTTGGAAGCCAGTCTAGTGGTCAGGGTGTCTTTTATACAGAGTTCTCAGGGTCTCCGTTACATCTAGCTGGGGAGGATTTTCGGATTTTGCAAGGATGACGTCAAGTATGAGTTCGATGGATCTTGGATGATTCGATTCGGACCACGACTACGTTTCCACAGCCAGTTACATCATCGGTTCCAAGTATGAATGATCCAGTTTACACTGCTGACGATGATGATGTTGACATTGTTTGATTTTAAACAACTTTTATTATTTCTAAACATTTTATGACTGTTTATTTTATTTTCTGCATTTTAACTTTAGTTGATAAGTTTGCTAGTTTAATAAGTTTTCGATTTCATTAATCATATTCTGTCGTAGTCGTAAATTTATAGTATTTAAATATTTCATAAAAAATCAAAAATCTAAAAAAATATATATTTAGCATTCGCATGTCATATTCGTGTGTCGTTTTATCCGTATCGGTGAGATAATATTGAACAAAGTTAATTTGAATTTACAACCTTTATAGCTTTATAGCTTTATAGCTTCTCAAATAGCTTGAAGTCTATTAAGTTGAACAAAGAAAACTTGAACTTTACAACCTTCACCCGGTAAAAATATCTTAAAGCCGGATCGGTCCGGCCATTTTCAGGATCGGTCCGGGAATAAAAGCTCATTGAGTCATGTTGAGAGTTCTAATGTGCGTACCACGTACACTCTCAATTTTGTCCATTTAAGGAAAACAAGCTGAGAGTAAACAATTTACAAATTAACTCTTTTACTTTTACCTTTCTATCTGTTGATTTCTTTTCATCTGTTTCAACTAAAATGTCAAACCGATCATCACCATCAGTCAATTCATACGATCCGGAGGCAGTTGATGTTTTTGTCCCGGAGTCTAGCGCTTCAAATATTAATTTGTTGGTGAATGCGAGGTTTGCAAATTCTCTATATTAATGGAAAGGGTATCAATTTTGAAAAAATTGATCGATTCGAAGGATTTAATTCGAGAATCAAGGATGGAAAAAATTTGTTAAGCATCCTCGAGGAAGAATTAATGTTTCTATTGTGAGGGAATTTTATTCGACTCTTTTCTTTATTCACATTACGGTAGATCCGTCACGACTTATATCTGTTCGTGGTACACTTATTCACTGTCACCTCATATTATCAATCATATCTACGAGATACCGATTTTCAATCAAATCCATAATCTTCATTATGAATATCAATGGGCATTAGGGAACTCTTGTCATGTTGTTAACTATGTCACGGAAGCTTTTCCGTATTTGTTTCCAGAGTTCGATCAAAATTACGACTCTACCACTTCCGCTCTACCGCTCATCCGAGAGCATGGAAACACTTCATTAACTCACGAGTCTATCCGACTAGTGACTTTGCATGGGTTAGTGATAGTGAGATACTACATTGTTTGCATTAATAAGCTGGAGCTTATGTAGTCGGGGATTTTGATTTTTAGGACGGCAAATAAACTTTGCAGTGGAGCGGTATAATAATGGAAGGCCGATGCCTTTTGCTTGGTTAATTTCAAGGTTATGTATTCATTTGAATGAAGTCACGAAATTGCTTCTGATGAGATATATCCGTCTCGTGATTGTCGTAGAGGATTGCTACCGGTAGAGAATCCGGGTTGTTCGTCAACTATTTGAGATAGTTGTTAGTGGTTTTATTTAATTTAGTTTAAGTTTGGTTTGCTTTAATAAGTTAAAGTTGCTTAAGGTTAGTAAGTTAATAGTAAGTTTGTTTTATTTTTAGTCTGTAATAGTTTCTTTTTGTTTAATATATATGTTGTTTGATTTTAATATACGTGTGTTATCGATGTTTATAACGATCATCTATAATTTTAATTTAATTTTCGAACCTACTTTTTCATACTTATTGAACATCGGGACGATGTCACTTCGTAAGTGGGGAGTAGAGTTAGGTTTGAAAATTCATTAAAATTTTCGAAAAAAAAAAAAAATAATAATAATAATAAATATTTATAGAATATAATCTTTTTCATATAAATTAGTACTTTAATTACTTATTTCTTAGTTTTAATTTTTCTTGAATAATCTAAGTTGGTTAATATATGAATAAAAATGATATAATTCGAGAGGATTAATTTTTGATTTAGTAAAATATATTAGATATATAATGAATATGTTTTATATCTTTTATAAGATTTTTAAGATTTTGAGTATGTATAACTAAATAATTTTTATCAAATATTTCTTTTATGGAATTATTCAAGTAATTTTTATATTTATAAATAAATTTTTAGATAATTTTCTTTTCAAGATTAATTATGAATTTGGAATCAAAATTAGGAATGATGATTTTTGGCACCACAAAAAATATAACTATAACCAAATAGCCTCACCCGAATAAAATTTCCAATTTTGACCCCACCTCAATTTTTTTTAAAGAGTGATTAAGACCTCACCTCGGAATTTTAGCCATTTTGATTAACTAGAAATTTCCGACCCTTAGCTTGTTTTGGTCTACATTTCTTTGACATCCTTCAAGTTTATGCGTACTTATGAGAGAGATGATGATGAAAAAGTTAAGAGTTGAGAAAAATGGTATATCTTTGAGATTGGAATGAGTTGAGATATGTTAGTGTCTTATGGAAAATTTTTAAGAATTAAAGCACCATTTTTTTTACAAGAATAAATCGAATATCAAGTATCTTCCTATCTTTGATCGACCAAATATATGTCTCGATGATAGTAGTCCGGCTAGAGGACTATCTCGAAATGTCCTATTGCTGAGAATGAAGGCATAAGTCGAATCAAAAGATCTCAAGAATGATTACGTGTTTAAGGAAACCGGACTTGTAATTTTAGATCGAAAGAGTAGTACTTCGATCAATCTTGATGAAGCAATGCTTGTGAATTTGATTATTTACACACACTCACGCTTTAGTTCTTAATGTTAAAAAAAAAAAAAAAAAAAAAAAGAGAGAAAATCGAAAAATGTTGGAATAAAAGGATGTTACTAATCAGAACTGTTTTTGATCAAGAATGTGAAGACGTAGGTACGTACGACTTGCATCTTTCTCTTTTTGATTTCCTTTTCTATCTTTTCGATTAACCAATGTCCTATCCTAATATATTAAGCCACTATGTCTTCTATCTGACTTAGTTAATGATTCCAGAAATTCGTAATAATCGAGATAGAAAGTATTTCTAATATTTTATTTATATTTCTGAATTATTGCATGCATGTTTCCATCTAATTCATATTTGATACTTAATTCATTTAAGTTGTATAATCTCCCTTTCTTAAATTTCTATAAAATTTATAAATTATATGTTTGTAATATTGATGATATATATTACTTTTGAAATTTTAATCTGATCAATTATATTATCATTATTTATATATTACCGCTTATTTTTGCTCGAGAGACGATCAAAAGCTAAGTGGGGAGTAATTTGATGTATTATTTTTATATGATTGAATTTACGTGATTTTATTACGTTTTGTTGACAAATTCTATGTAAAATATCTAAAATTATGATATAATTAGTATAAAATATTAATCTTTGTAGTTTAGTATAGTTAGTAGTAAAAGTTAGTATTTATAGTAGAAAGTTGTAGTTTTTGTACCGGTTTTAGTAACCGGAATATTGTGTCTATTTTACACGGGTATTTTGTGTTTATTTCATTGCGTAATCCTAAGATGAATGAAATCCCGAGTATCGACACACTTTGAAGTCAATACAAGTCGGTGAAAGGAAGTTATAAAGCGTCACCGATATAAATGATCAAGGAATAATTGTTTCTTAATCTCTAGAACGACATATATTGGAAATGGCTCGTTAAAAGACATTTTTGGGAAAGCGTTCTTCATGGAAGTTGAAGATCTTCATATGAGCTTTCTAATGCATTTTGAATCATGAAGATTGGAGGTCTACAACTCAAATGGTGATTAAGTGGTCATTTGATTTCTATTAGTAAAAGTATCGAAATACGTTAGGAGGACAACGGGTTATCAAAGCGGCGTTTTCAAGAAGAGTCTTTCATGAAAGTTGAAAGAGTTTTGAGAGAACTTTTTTATGGCATTTTGATCATATCGTTTGGAGTCCGAATCAAAAGATATGAATTTTATAAGTTAAAAATAATATTAATTACAAATAAAATCAAATAAAATCTTCACATGATGATTAGGGAGTAACATGGGGAACATGCGATGACAAGTCTGTAATGATTATCATCATTACACCGGACCGATCCGGCAAGTTTTGAGGACCGGTCCGGGAAGGAAGAAAGTCTATAAAAGGGGAGCATCGGAGGCTTCATTTGGGGTTGTACCAATATATATATACAATATTCTATATATATTCTCTCCTCTTCTTTCTCTTTTCTTCTCCTTTCTTAGTTTGTAAATAGGCTTTATGCCAAAATAAATTAGTAGTAGTAGTATCGTAGTAATGCTCGGGAAATTCTCGAAGGTTCGGTGTTCTTTGAAGTCGTTGTAATACACAGGAAAAGACGATTTACGAGTCACTTGATTGTAATCGGGTAATTCTATAATAATTATGTTTATGTTTGTTATTTTCTTCTTTTTAGTTTTTATAATGTTATTAGGCTAAATCTAATAACTAGCCAAAGTTATGTAATCGTATTATTTCGATCTTTTCGTTAAAAGAATGATGTTAAAATAAAAATGACTAAAATTGAGTAAAATGAATCTTTTCTATTTCGCTCACGTAATGATAACATATTCGTAATGAAATAATCAATCATGATGAATACCACATATAACTGGCGATGAACCGACCGGAGAAGTCGAGGATATGAGTAAAAATAGAAAAACGGAGGAGGTAAAAATGGCGTCGATTAACGGAATCCTATTTCCTACCCGGGACAGATTTGTCTGGAAAGATAAATCTTATTAAAATTTGTACTCGAGATCTTAATAATGTTAAAATCACAGTTTAATTGAAACTACACCGTTTGTATTAAATCGATCCGCTTGACAACCGGAGCCTCTTGAATAACATCGCCATCATCGACAAATGGAATCACCTCTTTATCCGGGGTAGATTTGTACTGCGGTACTGTTTTGACTAACTAAGTTTAGCATGGGGCAGTTGTGGACCTTGGGTCGATGACTTTTGACATATGACAATTTCATACATTTCGTGTGAGGAGGAATTGTTGACATTAGAGTACACCGTTTCATTCACTCAATTGGACCTAAAAAGGAAGATCGAACACATTCTATTAATTGAAAAGATCGAATAAATTAATTACATATACTTTGGCTAGTCTAGTCTATAAACTATATATTGGTATCTATATATTTATATATATATATATATTTTACTATTTATGTACATCTATATATATTTATATATCTATATATATTATATTAAAATAACTTTTAAATTACGCATTTATTTTATGTTAGTTAGAGTAGTAGTAATCTGTGTTATAAAATTGCGGTTTAGATCGAGTTAATAGCGACTCTTTGGTGTTTAACCACACTTAAAAGAATTACCACTTTTTCCACGAGGATTCGACGACACGACTCACCACTTTATCACTACAATTTGACCCGGTGCTTTGCCGGTTAGGATCCGTCTAACCTAGAAAAGGTCTGTCATCCTTCTTGGCGCCCGCTTCTAAGGTGCTGGTTTGGTGACGCCAATTTGTTTCGACCTATCTACTATGCGAAGTCATACCTTGAACTCGGCTCAACAAAAATATGCCACAAGCGAAAAGGAACTTTTAGTCGTTGTTTTTGCTTTCGACAAGTTCGGTCATACTTGGTTGGATCGAAAGTCATAGTTCACATCGACCATCTTTGCGTTGCGATATCTTTTGCCAAGAAGGATGAAAAACCACGCTTGTTGAGGTGGATCTTGCTTCTTCAAGAGTTCGATGTAGAAATTAAGAATCGAAAGGGGTGTGAGAACGTAGTAGCTGACCACCTCATTAGGATGGAGCAGGAAGACAAGAAACACTCTATTAAAGTTGAAATTGACGATCACTTTCGGGATGAGCGGTTGTTAAGTAGTGGATACGATGCTCCCGGTTAAGCGAGGAAATTTCTGTAGAGAGGAAAAAAAGGAACCCTTGGTATGCACCTTTTGTTAATTATCACGAGTGTGGATTCGTAGATCCTGAGTTTGATGAGAACCAGAAGAAGAAGTTCTACAGTGAGGTAAACCGATATGTGTGGGAAGACCCCTTACTTTTTAGGCTATGTGAAGATGGAATCCTGAGGAGATGTGTTGATGTGAAGAAGATAGTGAGTATTCTCTCGTTACGCCATGATAAAGAGGCCGGTGGCCACTAGGCGAGAGAAACGCATTGAAGGTGTTACAAAGTGGGTTCTACTGGCCCACTATTTTCATGGATGCACATGCATATGTTAAGACATGTGATGCCTGTCAACGCTCTGGGAGGATTTCCAAAGGAAATGAGATGCCCCAGAAACCGATAATAGTGTGTGAAGTGTTTGATATATGGGGATTAGACTTCATGGGACCATATCTGTCTTCTTTCAGGAATAAATACATTCTTGTCGCATGTGATTACGTTTCAAAGTGGGTTGAGGCAACTGCTTCGCCTACTAACGATAAACATGTAGTCATACGATTTCTTAAGAAACATATTCTATCTCGGTTTGGAATACCTCGAGCGATAATCAGTGACAATGGAAGTCACTTTGCAAAAAGAGATTTCAATAAGCTCTTAATGAAGTATGGGGTCACTCATAAGTTAGGCACTGCCTACCATCCCCAAACTAGTGGCCAAGTAGAGGTGTCCAATCGGGGAATCAAAAGAATCCTGGAGAAGACAGTAAATTCCAACCTTAAGGATTGGTCAAAGAAGTTAGATGATGCGCTTTGGGCACACCGAACTGCGTTCAAGACACCCATAGGTATGTCACCCTACATGCTTGTTTTTGGCAAGGCTTTCCATCTCCCCGTAGAGGTAGAGCATAAGGCCTATTGGGCGATAAAGAATCTAAATATGGATGACGCATTAATCAGTGAAAGAAGGATGGCCCAGTTGAACGAGTTAGATGAGTTTCGCCTTCAAGCTTACGATTGTTCAGCAAAATATAAGGCAAAGGCCAAGTTTCTTCACGATAAGTTGATCAAACCGCGTATTTTCAATGTAGGTGATGAGGTCCTTTTCTATAACACTCGCCTCCATTTGTTTCAAGGCAAACTTAAGTCGAGGTGGTCGGGACCATATACGGTATTGCGAGTTTTAGACTCAGGAGCCATCGAGGTAACGCATCCGAAGCACGGGACGTTCATCACGAACGGCCTTCGTCTAAAAAAGTATAATAAGTTACCATTCGATGAGGCTCTCGAAATTGTGCATTTGACTAATCCCGAGCCTTGATAAATCGTTTCTAAGTCTCTGTCGAGCAAACGACGTTAAACAAAAGCGCTACCGGAGGCAGCCCGTTAATAATAATAATAATATGGATAAGACTAGTCTTAATGAAATGTAGAATCGGTGGAAAGAATGATCACAATGAAAGATGAGCACAAATCACAACCAAGTCTCAGGATGAATGTTTGAATGTCATTAAGATGGGAACGATTAGGTGGTTATCCGAAAATCCCGATGGAGAACAAAGAGAAAATTCAATTGCATCATTTCTTGGACTTAGGCTGTTAGAATGATTTGAAAGAACCCTGGAGGATATGGGGATAAAAGACTCGCAGTCACTACTTTGTCCACATTTCATTTTATGATCTAGTCTGTTTCATATTTCAAATAATGTGTGACATATTTTTCTTTTTATGTATCAGTTTAACTACTATGTAACGTTGTGTGTTTTAAATCAATAAAAGTTAATGTGGTGTGTTTATCTACTTTTTGACCCACCCACCCACCCTTCTATCGTATCCTGGTAATTATTTGGACTTGTTTTGATACACCATTATTAGACCAACCACTTTTATTTACCCTTACTATGCATTGAGGGCAATGCAAGTTCGTAAGTGGGGGGTAGAGTCATGGTTGGTTTAGCAATGGTATTAAGTGTTTAATTCTTTAGTTTTTGATTCTTTTTCGAGCATTATTTAGCTTATTAAAATAAACTGTGCAAGGTATATATTTCATGGATTGAAAGATGTAATGATCAATTTGGATGTGTACAACCAATGTGAATCGTAAGTGCATTTTAATCCTAAATCTATTTTGTGTAACATGAATTCCTTATGAACGTATAATCTCAATCTTTTATTAACATGCAACTTTTGTATGATATCATGTACGCATGCTTTTATAGCAACTAGAACTTAGGCTTGATATCCTTTCGAGGCGAAATAAAAAGGTGTTTGGAATCGAAGTTAGGGATGACGGTCATGACGTCTCTTTGACCCTACCATAGCCAAATAAGCCTAAGCCGAACATTTGACCTTCGTAGCCCCTCTCAGCCTTGATACAATGGTTTGACCACCATTCTCTTATAGCCGTTTTATTACTTAGTCAGAAACCTACCCTTGAGCCTTATTTTGGTCACATTTTCTTCATTTTTACCCAACGAGTGGACTTAATCTTTTGTTGGACCACATTTGCTAAAACAAGTGTGGGGTGGGGGAAATGATGTTTCTAGTTGGGTTGTTGTTTCTTGGTTTTGAGTTATAAGGAGAGGCGGAGCTCGGTTGGGCCTGGTGCTCGGTTTTGGGCCAAAAAGGAAAGAAAATCAGACTTATCTCTTCTTTCTTCTTAAAAAAAAAAAAAAAAAAAAAAAAAAAAAAAAAAAAAAAAAAAAAAAAAAACAAACAAACAATCTTGGATGTATATAGAAACAAAGGGTTGGAGTCAAAGTGATGAGCTCAAAAGTTAATTTTTATGATGTTAGAGTTGGGATAGTTAGATAGGTACTAATGTGTTCGATCTCACCTCATGACGCTTGAAATATAGTCGAGTTTGGCAATAAGTTCAGGTGCATTAGTATCCTATGGTTCCCAAAATGTTAAAAATAATCAAAAAGGAGTTTGAGTGGTTTGTATGGTAGAGATGAGGTGATACATGGGTTGATTAGGTTCACTTGTACTTCTTTTTCTCCAGTTCCCAAAATATCCTTTTCGATTAACCGAATTACCCTAGCCTAACATTATAACCCTTCAAGTCCTACCTAATATAACTTTTTGACTCCAAATGTCTCGATTAGTGGAGATTGATATCATTCTTAAGACTATGGTTTGCAACTACAAGTTTTGCATGCATGATTTCATGATTAATTGCTTGATAATAATTTTGAAGAGGTTATTTACACACACACTCTGTTATACATTTATATTGAGGTTAACGTGTGGTTATGATTCGATTGGGTGAATCATCTGGTTGTCCCTTACATCTTATCTTTTCATGAATATGTCCCTCATTCATTTTGTTTTATCGCTTGTTTTGCTCGAGGACGACCAAAAGCTAAGTGGGGGGTTGTGATGACAGACAAATTCACACTGATTATGATGACATTTTACCCCATTTCTGATATCATTTTGAGCATCATTATATCATTTCGAGTCTTAAATTCCTTAGATTTATCTAAGTATGTTAGTAGTAGTTATTATGTAAAATATTGTGTTTTTACTAGTTTTTGTACCGGTTTAGTAACCGGAGTGTCGTGTCGCATTTACGTTTGGTATTCTGGTGTTTTATTGCAGGATTATATGTTTACCAAGATCCCAAGTGACGACACGTTTTGAGGCCAAAAACATATCTTTTGAGGAATAGAAGAAGGTGCCATAAGCTAACGAGTTCAAACGGATCAATTGTCCTTAGTGCTTCTACCATAACATATCTTCAACGGACATTTGACCCAACTTAAACGCATTTTCTAGGGAAGACTTCTTCATGAGAGTTTTAGATCTTCAAATAAGATTTCCAACGCACTTTGAATCACATCAATCAAAGGTCTAAAACTCAAGATGGGTATTTTACCGAACAGCTGATATTTTGACAGTTCGGCACGAACCGGAATAAGCCGGCACGGGCCGGAATCTTCATCATTTCAAGCACATGGGAGTCTGACAAAGGAATCTGCACTGTAGCACCGGCACGCGCCGGGATAGGGCCGGCACGCGCCGGTTCGTCACCTCTATAAATGCTCAGCTCGATCCATTTGTTCAAAGGGTCCCAAAATATATATATACATCTATATATATATATATTCCTCTACCTTTTTCTTTTTATTTCTTTTACTTTGGGCCTATATATATATATATATTAACTATATATCTATATTAGTACTATATTATTATGCACTTATTTACTGTTTTATTAGTGTAACGATCATTAATATGATAATGAATTCTCTTATCGTCTTTAGTATAATTTCCTTTAATTATTCCGTTGTTATCATAATCATGAGTAGCTAAATCTTTGTAAAGTCGAATTATGTGAAAACGGGTGAAACGCCCTAAGGGGGATTAAAAGGGAGTTGTGTAGCGCGTAATTTTATGTTTTAACGATTAATCCATGTCCTAAAACTTATTTTAAACGTCTTTGAATTAGATTGATCACCTAGTTCACTGTCACACATATCGAGCCTATAGATGTATTTTACGGTGAGATGTGGGATAAGGGGTTTGGGATCATTGCGTAGAGTCGGCCTAGTTTTTAGGTCTGTTTCCAATACAGAGGTTTGTCATCGTTGTTCGAGCGACTCTAAGAGCGTAATCATGTTAGGTTAATCGGTTTTCTAAAGGGAAAATTAATTAACTTCACATAGGGTGTTGAGCGAGAGTTGTTCGGACCTTAACACGTAATTAGGAGTTGGCACCCGTGGATGTCGTTAAATTACTGTGGAAAGGTAGGTTGGTTAATACACGCTCCCTGTCAAGTCTTCCCTTAGGGGTAAAAGTAGCTCGTTGGATCATAATTCGGATATACCTTTTAATAACTAGAAGTACAACCATTAGTTAATCTTTACTTTTGCATTAGTGTAATATCTTTTCACCATAATCTTGACCTGAACTAAGTTCTACGTCGACTTTGGTACTTAAACGCTGTTCCCTGTGGATTCGACCTTGTTACCATTATACTACTATTGACCCGATACTCTGTCGGTTAAAGTTAGCAGTTAGTTATTTTTCTATCAGGGTACCAACGATCCATCTCGGTGTTTATTTTCCATAATTTGTGTGTACGATCATGATTATGTGTTTAACCGGAAAATTGTCATGACATGCATCATATCATGAATTCCACTCCATATGCATACATGTAGCTATGTAATTTTGGATAATTAATTAGGCATGTATTCAGCTCGATTAATTAGTTTAAGTTTTAATTAATTATTGTGGAGATTAATTATTAGAAACTAATTAAAGAAACGAGGAACCGGGTTTTTGTCAATCGTTACGTTTTTCGGTGATGGATTCTCGGTGAATCCCACCTTACACCGGAACGAGATTGCGGGTTTGTTCCGTAGTTTCTGCGGGAAAGTTTGACAATTTAAGAAATCGGAAAATCATGATACATGGGATCGGAAATGGTCTAACCATGGTTGGGTAAGTTCAAATGAGCTAAGGCTCGATCGACTCACCCTCCACGTGTGAAATTTGCACAGGGGTTCGGCAAAACATAGCATATCCGACAAGCCTTTACGGCTAAACAGGGCTTCTCTTAGCCGGATCCGACCAACAGTCACATACGTTCCAACGAATAAGACGGGTAGGCTTGCCTACATTACCGACACCATTCGGGTACATGATTTTTTGTTTCTTAAAATATTGTCAAGTCCAAAACCGCGATCAGTAAACCCACCACTTTTCCAAAATGTTGAGTGGGAGTGGGGAAAGCGACAGCCGACCCCACGGCCTCTACTATAGATGCAAGCAAGTGAGAGAATGGTGACGCCTCATGCCTCTTTGATTTCGGCCCGCTTCGGATGGTGTTCACCACTATCAAATTCAAGGCTTGGTCTCCGAAAGGATAGGATCTTGAGGACTCGCCGGGTCACTGACCTGCCCTATGTAGGCATACTCGGGGCGTACTTAAAGGGCTGATATAGTAGGTCACACTCATCAGGATATTTTAGGAAATATCTTGGCTGAAAAGGGAAGGTAATCGACGATTAAAGTATGGGATGTACGATTCCCATGAGATGTTTGATTCTCAAAGTTTAATCATCGAGAGAGATTGTCTCAGTTTAACCGTCATCGTGCTGATACCGACCCCTTTGGCGGTGGTACGATGCGAGGTTGAATCCTTGGAACGGTAGAATAGACTTTTTTTTAAGTTTATAATTCCTAAAATTTATCTAGTAGTGTTTTGAATTTAAATTCTGTCATTTTATTTTCAGCAATCATGTCGTCGCAAATTTCCTTATTACTGAATGATAAACTTAATGGTAACAACTTTGGAAAATGGAAAAGTAACCTGAACGTGGTACTCATCTTTGAGAACACGCAATTTGTTTTTGTTAGAAGTAATATCGTTGGATCAATCATAGATTGACCCGATTACGTAGCGGAATGCATCAGATCTAGATCTAAACGAAACAAAGAACATAAATTCAAGATCTAAACCTACAAGGGGGTTTAGGAGCCTACCTTTTTATGGTGCTTAACTCCAAGAACAAAAAGGCTTCTTGAACATGTGTATGAGCAGCCACAGCCTTCCAACGTGTGTCTCCCAGCAACACCAAGTGGATGGTGTTTACCGCCGCCGGACCTCCTTGATATACTACCGGAATAATCCCGAAGATTATTTCAACTCGAAACCCGAAGAAAATAGCCGAAAATTCCAAGCTACTTTTCTTCCAATATGGCGTGAATTGTAATGTGTCAAAAGGCTTGGGAGAACTCTCTTTATATATGAGAGTAATCCATGTCCTCCAAGGATTTAATAATTAAGAGATAATTATTACATTAATCCTTTTTCCAAATAAAAGATAAATAAAATAATTATCCCAAACAAATTAGGATAAATCATATTATTATCTAATATTCCATGAATTATCATTTAACAAATAAAAGATAAATCACATATTAAATAATTATCCAAGAAAACTAATTTCTTAATAATACTTAATATCAAATGGCGCCACCTTTTTCTCAAAAAGGTTTACACTCATTTTTCTATATTTGACCAATTAGGTCAAAAGGTCAACACACTAATTTGGGCCGAGTCCACGAAAATGTCTTTTCCGTGTATTTAATTATTTAGTCCAACTAAACAATTAATCCACATATCAATTAAATAGTCCAATCCAACTATTTAATTATAATTGAGGTACAACGACAAGAAACCTATATGCTATATTATGAGCCACGTCGGCGACCATGGACCCATATTCAAGTAGCTACAATAAATCGAATAAAATTATTCATCGCATGAATAATTATATCCAACCTATTAATTCGGGATTACACCACCATAAACCCAAATCGAACTCTATCGAATATAGATAACTTACACTCAATTTATGAGTCGAAAGCGTCCACTGATATAATCATTTCATACGGATAAATCCTCCATAGACTGTTCACTTCGATTCGGGATATTTCCGTAAACCCTTCTCGAAACATATTATCCTTATTTACCATTAACCCCCTAGTGATCAATTAGTTCATATCCAATATAATATGAACTCGGCCGATCGATCAGTTTCTAGGGTCAAGAAATAAGGGAACTGTCTCTCTACTTCCCGAGGGAAGGAATGGATTCCATATATGTGATAGCACAGACCACTCACTCATCCCAGAATAGAGCCAACGAGAAGTGTTGGACCACATACTTAGAAGTGATCCTTATTAACACATCAAACTCTACCGTAGTCTAAGCAGTCGACTGTGATCACCTAAGGATTAAGATTAATCCATATATGATCATCTTGTGATTCGATAAGACTTCTCGATCACGGAATTATATCGAGAACTCTAATCAAATCGGTCCAGCCCTATATGATCATCATCATATATAAATGCCCCACTAGGTACCCTATTACCGACAGTCCGGATAAGGCTGTCACACCTAAAGTGTTCTGGGCGCATTATTAGCAAATTAATCATGAAACCCATACTCAGATTAATAAACGCTACGGACTAAGTGTATAGCCACACACTGAGTTATGTGATTACATAAACGAGGTACTTAGGGTTTCAGTAGTGTCTTAATTATAAACATAAATGCATATAATAATATGAATTATTAATTCTGTCCTAAAACAATTAGATAATTGTCTTTCGGGCACTACACCTAACAATCTCCCACTTGCACGAAAGGCAAGTGGATTAATTGTTTTAGCGCACACCCTTTATATCTATATCTACAACATTCTCCTACTTGCTCAAAACAAGTGAGACGTATCCCTCAAATCTGTACCCTCCAAGCGCATCTTAATAATTCATCCTTCCAAGCACGACCGGAGTGTGCCGCCGTAGGGTAGGTCAGTGACCCGGCGCGTACTTAGAATCCGAATACCATGTGACTTGGTACACGGATCAGGTAGGTTGGCGGCTTGAGTCAATCTTTGGGATGGAAACGTCGCCTTTCCATCTAATCCGGTGGTACACTTTCAATATGCCTTTGAGTCAACACTGAGGACAAAATCGACTTAACGATCATCCTTAATCCGACCTAAAGCCAGAATCAGTGTTATCACTTATATTCTTGAATATACTAGCATATTATTCCTCATTCTCCCGAAGAGACTTGAGGATTCACTAAACATCCCATTTAGTATTCATCTGCAGGTTTAGATAATCATTCCTGAGAGGTAGGGTATACCACATCGTTGAATGCTGCATAAATGCAAGAATATCTTATCCAGGTGAATGGATGGGATTGCCAATGATCGATTCTCATGAATTTGAGCGAATCAAATCCTTTAGAATGAATCCCGATGGCATGTCAGACTCTGACTTCAGATAACACACCCATGCTGTTTCCAACTGTTTCAGTGTTACCATTTACAAACACTAATCTACTTACTACTTTACTAATATCGAAGCCCAGTCTACGAAAGACTTATCAATATTCTGGTCAAGTCCATATATTAAAATATAGACTTTGAAATGACCTAGAGGTTTGCTTTTATCCCCAAAAGATATAAGCTATGGCGGGCATCCTGCCAAAGGTTCTACCTGAATAAATTTAAGATACCGTTAGTCTGCAAAAAAAGGTCTTAGGGAATTACCCCTATTTCCTGCTTTGTAACGAATCCGTTATTTGTTCTTAGCTAAAACCCTTACATTCGAATGAATTCAGATTCCGTTGTTCGGCAAGGAAGTCTTAGGAATCACCCATATTTCCCGCTTTTTGTGTAAATCAGGCAAGGCGAGTGGTAAGAGAGATCACGGTCCTGGTTAACTCTCTCACCCTTTTAGGAATCACCCCTAAATTACTCGACTTTTCGGTGAAAGTTAAACTTTCCTATTCATTCGACTCTTCTCCGTGTAGTTCCAATTACTCCCACTGGGGCTGAGATACTCGGTGGTTCTACAAGAGTTTCAGCAGGTGGAGTATCATACTCCATTCACAGGGTTATGGCTTTTAAACCAACCTCAATGATCAGGATCCTATCGATCCACGAAGGACTATAGGTCATCAATCTACCCTATAGACCATAAGGTCTGCAATGGGTAATGGACAAACCATACTCCCACTGCGTTGGGGTGGATCGATATACTGATCTAGTTTAGTAGTTCTTATTAGTGTTATCACCAACTGCCGGTGTTGGATGTGGACTGAACAAATCAATTAGTAACATCTTGAGTACAAATACTTCAAGATCCAAGGTTGTTATTTATAGACTCTATCAGACCGAGTTTGACAGTATAACCGTCATTATCTAATTTTACGAGTTTTATAACCAACCTTTACTCAATGCATTAAGATATTTCACGACACGAACGTGTGCGCAAAATTTCATCCTATCTTTAAGCACTCGGTGCTAAATGCCTCTATTTACGGAAGTGGGGTGAACCGAATTCACTCCTTATCCATAAATGCGTAGGCATCTTTTAGGTAGACTTCTCGGTTTTTCATTACAACCGTTATTTTGCAACCAATATCTTAAATGAGTTCAAGAATAATGATCGTAGTACATCAATAACTATATAAGGCAAATTTATGGTGTATCCCTTAGTGAAAACATTTCACTGGGAGGCAGGCCGAGCATCAGTCCCGAAGACTACACAATAGCCTATTTTTGAGTATGGAATACTCTATCTCTGGTGAAATCAGAGATTTCCTCCAAATATTTTGGATAAACTTACCGGAGTTTCGAGTAGTTGTCAGACAAGATGTCACTACTTCAAAAGCTCCCACTAGCTTGTATCTTTCATATGACCCCGAAGGTCAATATGAACAAGCTATGTAACTTCTTTAAATCTATTACCCTTTCCCGATTGAAAGGAAACTTAGGCTTTGTTCCTTTGAGACAGGGTTCCTTTGACTGGAAGATAGGAATCACCCTAATCCAGTCTGCAGATCTTGTCGTTGGGGAATATGCACTAATTAATAGTATATGAAGGAGTGTTTATCTAAATACGGAAACCATTTGCGTTTATATTGCTTAAGATGTGTTACATATACCTATTCAGCATTTTTTAGTGGTTCTGACTTTATCAAACAAAAGTCCGAGTCTTGGGTTCGTGCTACGGATATTATATTTATCGTCAATAAGACAAACAAATTATCCTATTGAAAATGAATACGTTCGTTCCAACGAATCCGAAAACAGAAAATGAGTTTTCTGTGATACTCAAGAATTGAATCCGAGATTCATTTCCTTGTATCACTCCCACTAGTCTATCTGAAATAACTGCATGTTGTCTATTTTATTTATCGTTTAATGCAAAGCAACCTAGTTCTTCCAAAGAACTTAGCTTTCGAGGAAATTTCTGAGGATGAATTGGTCAGTGATCCGAAATCACTTTCCTTATCCTCTAGTTTCCAATTTATTAATTTTCCGGTTTAGCCTTAAAACTACTTAGTTTAGATGACTAACACGTATAAACATTCTTTCCCATTCTCGACTTTCCTTAAATGGAAACAGTCTTGAACTAGCAGTTCGTTTGAGTAGACACTACTCTTGAACTGTGGGACGCCTAATGATAGTGTTACTAGCTTGGACTATTCGATTTTTTTTAATCGTCAAATCATAAGACCAAAGTTCCCACTAGTTTATCGGTTCCAAATACCGTCTAACTAGCAACACTTTGTATCGAATGGTTTGAGAGATCATAATAAAGCTCCCTCTAGTTTATCGGTTCCAAATACCGTCTAACTAGCAACACTTTGTATTTATTATTTTTCAAAGATTATAAAATCACTCAGAACTAAGCTCCCACTAGCTTATCAGTTCCAAATACTGTCTAACTAGCAACGATTTATTCTAGTTTTTCCAATAAATGAAGAAACTCCTGTGCAGTCTATTACACATTTCCAATGATTCAGAAAAACAACAAATCATAAGACTAAGGCTCCCACTAGTTTATCAGTTCCAAATACTGTCTAACTAGCAATGCTGTGTTCATGATGTTTCAAAGATTATAAAATCTGCAGAACTAAGCTCCCACTAGTTTATCAGTTCCAAATACTGTCTAACTAGTAACGCTTTATTCTTGTTTTTCCACTGAATGGAAAAACTCTTGTGCAATCCATTACACATTTCTAATGATTCAGAAAAACAACAAATCATAAGGCTAAGGCTCCCACTAGTTTATCGGTTCCAAATACCGTCTAACTAGCAACGCCTTATGTATATGATTTTCCAATTTTACAATTTAAAAATTTGTTGTGTAATTACACTTTTAAAATTCACTAAATGAATTTTATATGATAGTCCTATGTCATCTTTTGTAAACTAAGTATGGTCGTCTCTCGTTCAACACGAGTGACACCCGTGACATACCTATACTATGTCACTTAAGTTTTTAAAAGGCTCAAGAGAAAAATCTCTTCCGAAAAATTAACTGCATTGTTTGATAATTTACAATGTACTTGTTACTTTCCACATTTTTAATGAAGTCCTATTACTAACAATTTAGTAGCCTAGAGATTTAGTTGTAAAAAATATGACAGAAAGTTAAATTCATAAGAAAATTTTCACTACTAGATTTTTATTTTAGGAATAATAAACCTGTTTAAAGTCTATCCTACCATTCCAAGGATTTAACCTCGCATAGTGCTGTCCGAGAGGGTCGATATCAGCACTATGACGGTTAAACTGCGACAATCTCTCTCAATGATTAAGCTTCGAGAATCGAACATCTCACGGGAATCAGACATCCCGGACTTTAATCATTGATTACCTTCCTTTTCTAGCCTAGATATTTTGAAAATATCCATAAAGAGTGTGACCTACTATATCAGATCTCAGAGTACGCCCCGAGTATGCCTACGAGGGGCAGGTCAGTGACCCGACGAGTACCCGAAATCCTATCCTTTCGGAGACCAAGCCTTGAATTTTGATAGCGGTGAACACCATCCGAAGGGGCTGAAATCAAAGCGCACGAGCAGCGTCACCATTCTCTCATGTGCTTGCACCTATAGTAGAGGCCGTGGGGTCATTGTCGCCTTCCCCGCTCCCACTCATTAATTTGAAAAAGTGGTGGGTTTACTAATTACGGTTTCGGTCTTGACAATAAGGAACAATAAATCAAAGTACTCGAACAGGGTCGGTTATGTAGGCAAGCCACGCCGTCTTATTCGTTGGAACATATGTGTGATTCAGATCGATCCGACAAGAGAAGCCCCGCTTAGCCTGAAGGCTTATCGGCCATGCTAAGTCTTGTCGAACCATCAGAACGCATATCATCACGCGGAGGGGAGTCGATTGAGCGAAGCTTGTTGAACTCTCGCCAACCATGGTTAGACCATTTCCGAACCCATGTACTAAGATTCTCCGATTTCTAAATTGTCACCCAAAGCGTAATCTCGTTTCTGTTTAAGGTGGGTTCACTGAGAGGCCATCACCGAAAAACTCAACGATTTATCTAAGTGTGATTCACCGAGAATCCATCACTAAAATCGTAACGATTGACAAAAACCCGGTTCCTCGGTTTTTATAATTAGTTACTTATTTATTAAATACCACATATTAATTAAATAAGCCTTTAAACTAATTATACGAGTTATACATGCCTAATTTATTCGAAATAAACTAGCTACATTTATGCATTGGAGTGGAATCATGATATGATGCATGTCATGGCAATTTTCGGTTATATCATACAATTTTCGATCATACACGAAAAATAACGGAAAAATAAACATCGAGATGGATCGTTGGTACCCCCGTATCTAACCTATTAAAAAAAACACAAACCCTAACTAGGGTTTACTATTTTCTAATATGCTGCTGCTGCATTTTGTCGATGATCGGACATCCAAACGAAACTTGATAGTCACGAAAATTTATGGACCTGTTCTCCACTCCTATTACATCAATCTGAACGGTTGGATCTTCGTTTCAACGGTCCAATTTTCTCCAGCAATCCGCCGATCTAATTGCTGCATCTGTTTATAACTGCAGCACAGCAGTGTCTTCCCGGGGCCGATCGGGCATCGAGACAAATCCCGATCGACCTGAAATTTTTAGGGCTTGTTCATAACTCTATGGTAGTTGATCTGAATGGTCGGATCTTCGTTTCAACGGTCCAATCTCTTCCAGAAATTCGAAGAACTCACAGCTAGGGTTTTAATGCCTGTTGTGCTTTTCTGTTACAGTAGCAACTTTATAGAAGCGATCGGACATCGAGATCGACTCCGATCGTCACGAAATTTTGAGGGCATGTTCTTGAACTTTTATTTTTCATTCTGACCGGAGGGATTGTTATTTCAACGGCTCAATCTCCAGAAATAAATAAAACACGGAACAGGAACAAAACAGATCTACTTCTAGGAAATTAAAATTACCAAATTTCCTATACTCATATAAACGAATTTATATGAGTTTACAATAGATCTAACGAGTAAAAAGTACAACCCCCAATCCATCTCTTCAAGATAACAATCACAAAGGCATACATACATGATATTTTCGATTCAAAAAGAGAAAATAAAGCAATCTACACATGTTATTCCACTCCTTAGATCTAAAATTCATATACTTTGATTGATAGATCAAAGGCTCTGATACCACTTGTTAGAAGTAATATCGTCGGATCAATCATAGATTGACCCGATTACGCAGCAGAATGCATCAGATCTAGATCTAAACGAAACAAAGAACATAAATTCAAGATCTAAACCTACAAGGGGGTTTAGGAGCCTACCTTTTTATGGTGCTTAACTCCAAGAACAAAAAGGCTCCTTGAACACGTGTATGAGCAGCCACAGCCTTCCAACGTGTGTCTCCCAGGAACACCAAGTGGATGGTGTTTCCCGCCGCCGGACCTCCTTGATATGCTACCGGAATAATCCCGAAGATTATTCCAACTCGAAACCCGAAGAAAATAGCCGAAAATTCCAAGCTACTTTTCTTCCAATATGGCATGAATTGTAATGTGTCAAAAGGCTTGGGAGAACTCTCTTTATATATGAGAGTAATCCTTGTCCTCCAAGGATTTAATAATTAAGAGATAATTATTACATTAATCATTTTTCCAAATAAAAGATAAATAAAATAATTATCCCAAACAAATTAGGATAAATCATATTATTATCTAATATTCCATGAATTATCATTTAACAAATAAAAGATAAATCACATATTAAATAATTATCCAAGAAAACTAATTTCTTAATAATACTTAATATCAAATGGCACCACATTTTTCTCAAAAAGGTTAACACGCATTTTTCTATATTTGACCAATTAGGTCAAAAGGTCAACACACTAATTTTGGTAAAGTCATTTAAAATGTCTTTTAGTGTATTTAATTATTTAGTCCAACTAAACAATGAATCCACATATCAATTAAATAGTCAATCCAACTATTTAATTATAATTGAGGTGCAACGACGAGAAACCTATATGCTTATATTAGGAATGGCGTCGCTTTAACCCAATGGACCCATATTCAATATTATAATAAATTGAATAAAATTATTCATCAGACAGAATAATTATATCCAACCTATTAATTCCGGGATTACACGACCATAAACCCGAAACTGAACTCTATCGAATATAGATAAATTACACTCAATTTATGAGTCGAAAGCGTCCACTAATATAATCATTTCATACGGATAAATCCTCCATAGACTGTTCACTTCGATTCGGGATATTTCCGTAAACCCTTCTCGAAACATATTATCCTTATTTACCATTAACCCCCTAGTGATCAATTACTTCATATCCAATATAATATGAACTCGGCCGATCAATCAGTTTCTAGGGTCAACAAATAAAGGAACTGTCTGTCTACTTCCCGAGGGAAGGAATGAATTTCATATCTGTGATAGCACAGACCACTCACTCATCCCAGAATAGAGCCAACGAGAAATGTTGGACCATATACTTCGAAGTGATCCTTACTAACACATCAAACTCTACCGTAGTCTAAGCAGTCGACTGTGATCACCTCAGGATTAAGATTAATCCATATATGATCATCTTGTGATTCGATAAGACTTCTCGATCATGGAATTATATCGAGAACTCAAATCAAATCGGTCCAGCCCTATATGATCATCATCATATATAAATGCCCCACTAGGTACCATATTACCGACAGTCCGGATAAGACTGTCACACCTAAAGTGTTCTGGGCGCATTATTAGAAAATTAATCATGAGACCCAGACTCAGATTAATAAACGCTACGGACTAAGTTAATTTTAAGTACATCTCACTAACTCAATCCTCGTGTGTATAGCCATACACTGAGTTATGTGATTACATAAACGAGGTACTTAGGGTTTTCAGTAGTGTCTTAATTATAAACATAAATGCATATAATAAGATGAATTATTAATTCTGTCCTAAAACAATTAGATAGTTGTCTTTCGGGCACTACACCTAACAGTTTTGACTGTGGAATGCCATGTACTTCCCGTACAGAACCCATCTAAATCCATTAAAGACGACCGTAAAAAATTGGATTGAAGCGGATAATAAGGCACACGGTATCCTCTTAGCATCAGTGTCGGAGGTCATTAGGACCAAACTCAAAGGCTTTAAGAGTGCACGAGAAATCATGCATCACTTATCCTCCATGTTTGGCGCCTCTTCTGAACAAGCATGGCACGAAGCAGTGAGGATGGCCGTTAACGCTAAAATGAGGAGAGATCAGTCTGTAACTGGTCATGTCATGAACATGATCAACTACTTTACTGATGCAGAAACTCATGGGTCAAAGTTTGACGATGCTACTCAGGTGTCTATGATTCTTGAATCACTTACACATGATTTCCTACAGTTCAAGACTAACTATGTCATGAACAAACTCAAGTTTGACATGCCACAGTTGATCAACGAACTTCAAGGCTTCGAAGCTCTCTCGTCTAACAACAGAGGCAAAAAAGGGGGAAAAGAAGGCGGAAGCCAATATGGTTGAAGCCAAGGCGTCGAACTCTGGCCATAAGGGCAAGACCAAGTCTAAACATGTTACTGCGCCTAAACCCAAACCTATGAAGAAGAAGGCCAAACAGACCAATCCTTTCATACCTAAAGGGAAGTGCTTTTATCAGAATGAGATAGGACATTGGCGTCCATCGCATCAAAGATATCTCAAAGACGTAAAGGATGGAAAGGTCAAAGCTGGCAATAGGAAGGATAAGAAAGGTAAATTGGAATTACTTGTCTTGGAATCCTTTAATGTAGCTAAAGATGTATCAACTTGGATACTGGATACTAAAGCTACTAACCATGTATGTTCTTCTTTGCAGATCCTTAGTTCGTTTGAGGAGCTAGAGGAAGGTACTCAAGTGATGAGAGTTGGCACCGGGGCGCTTGTTTCAGCTAAAGCAGTGGGAGCTGTTGATTTAATTTTTGGCAATAAAGTTCTAAAATTAGACCATGTTTATTTTATTCCAAACTTCTGTAGGAATTTGATTTACATTTCAGCATTGAAAGAACAAATGTATTCAGTTTCCTTTGAGAATGATGAATTTATTATTTCCAGAAATGGTTTTAATTTGTGTTCTACAATACTGGAAAACGGATTGTATTTTATTAAACCAACGCATGCTCCACTGCTTAACACTGAAATATTTAAAGTAGCACATCAACAATCTGCTAAAAAGCAGAAAGTTTCTCAAAAAGAAGATAGAACATATCTTTGGCACCTTAGGCTAGGTCATATTTCCTTGGAAAGACCCAAACGACTGGCTAAGGGTGATTCCTTAAAAGAGTTATCCGTTGACTCGTTGCCGATTTGCGAATCTTGCCTGGAGGGAAAAATGACTAAGCGTCCATTCTCGTCAAAGGGAAATAGAGTTAAAGAACCTCTAGAGTTAGTACATTCAGACCTTTGTGGTCCGATGAATGTGCAAGCTAGAGGCGGATTCGAGTACTTTGTGACTTTCATCGACGACTACTTGAGATTCGATTATGTTTATCTCACGCATCGAAATCGAAACTTTTGGAAAGTTTAAGGAATTCCAAGCGAAGCTTAAACAGCAATGGGCAAGTCTTTGAAATGCCTTCACTCTGATCGCGGATGAGAGTACTTAGATATTGAATTCACTGACTATCTGATTGAACATGGGATTTGTTCTCAACATTCTACGCCTGAGACACCTCAGCAAAACGGAGTTGCTGAAAGGAGAAACAGAACTTTGATAGACATGGTGAGGTCTATGATGAGCTACGCCTCACTACCGATTTCCTTCTGGGGATATGCTTTACAAGCAGCGGTATACATACTGAATGTAGTACCGTCAAAGTCTGTCGAAAAGACACCTTTCGAAATGTGGAGAGGACGTCGCAAAAGCATACGTCACTTCAGCATTTGGGGATGTCCTATACATGTGCTGGAAGACAAGACTACAAAACTACAAAAACGTACGAAAGTAAGTTTTTTTGTAGGGTACCCCAAAGGAACACGTGGAGGTATGTTTTATCTGGAAGATAACAAGGTGATACTTTCTACTAACGCCACGTTTTGGAAGATCAATTAATGGAAGACTTCAAACCTCGAAGTAAAATTGTACTTGAGGAGTTACTTTCTGACGAGGTCTGACCACTGATGGCACCTAGTGTCATAGATAACAACACAACGAATGCACCTGTCAACCCAGAAAATCATGTTACACCCAGACGTACTGAGAGAGTGGTTTGGCCACCAATTCGGTATGGGATGCAATCAGAGGTGAACGTAGCCGTCTCTGATGGAGTGGAAGATGATCCAGTGTCCTTTCGGAGGGCCATGGATGATCGTGACAAGGAAAAATGGGTTGATGCGATGAATCAAGAGATGGAGTCTATGTACTCTAACTCTGTCAGGAAAATTGTAGATTGCCCTGAGGGTGTCAAACCCATAGGTAGCAAATGGCTCTACAAGAGAAAGCGAGGAGTTGATGGGAAGGTTCAAACCTTCAAAGCACGGCTTGTAGCCAAGGGTTACACACAGAGAGAGGGTATAGACTACGAAGAGACTTTCTCCCATATGGCCATGCTGAAATCCATCCGGATCCTCCTTTCGATTGCTGCATGCCTAGATTATGAAATCTGGCAGATGGATGTTAAGATAGCCTTTCTAAACGGCTTTTTTGACGAGGAAATATAAATGCAGCAACCAGAAGGATTCATCGAGCAAGGCCAAGAGCACAAGGTGTGCAAGTTGCATAGATCCATTTATGGGTTGAAGCAAGCTTCTCGGTCTTGGAATCATAGATTTGATGAGACCATTAAGTCTTATGATTTCAAACAAAACTTTGATGAGCCTTGTGTATTCAAGAAAGTCATCAAAGATAAGGTTGTATTCTTAGTGTTGTACATTGACGATATTCTACTAATCGGAAACGATAAGGGTATGTTATTGGACGTAAAAAGTTGGTTAGCCAGCCAATTCCAAATGAAATATTTGGGAGAGACGAATTATGTTCTAGGGATCCAACTTATAAAGGATCGTAAGAACAAGATGTTAGCTCTGTCCCAGGCATCTTATATTGATAAGGTGTTGGCACGATATAGCCTGGAGAACGCAAAGAAGGGTTTTCTACCAACCCATCATGGCTTTCACCTCTCTAAGAAACAGAGTCCTCAGACTCCTGAAGAAATAGAGGCTATGGGAAGAGTGCCATATGCTTCGGTTGTTGGTAGTCTAATGTATGCAATGTTGTGTACTAGACCGGACATCTGTTATGGCGTTGGAAATAAATCGACCATTATCATCCAATCCGAGAATGGAACTTTGGACAACAGTAAAGAATCTCCTCAAATATATGAAGAGAACGAGGAATTATATGCTCGTATATTTGGGTGCAAACCTGGATATAAAAGGGTACACTGATCCTGACTTCCAGTCGGATAGAGATGATTTCAAATCTACCTCTGGCTCAGTGTTTACTCTCGGAGGTGGTGCAGTCATTTGGAGAAGTGTAAAGCAATCCAGTATATCTGATTCAACTATGGAAGCCGAATACATAGCGGCCTCTGAGGCAGCTAAGGAAGCAGTTTGGCTGAAGAAGTTCCTGGGTGGTTTAGGAGTAATACCAAATCACAACGATCTGATATGTCTATATTCTGACAACAATGGGGCTGTGTCAAATTCAAAGGAACCCCGTAGTCATCGCAAGTCAAAGCATATAGAGCGAAGTACCATTTGATCAGAGAAATTGTTCAACGAGTAGACATTTCCGTACAGAAAATCCTCTCTGAAAACAACCTGGCTGATCCTTTCACCAAGACATTGCCGTTAGAAGTCTTCGACAGGCATTTGCAGAATATGGGTATTAGGGACATGACTCATTTGCTTTAAAGCAAGTGGGAGATGTAGTTTGCTGTAATATATATATATAAGGTGTGCTCAAAAACAATTAATCACTTGCCTTTCGTGCAAGTGGGAGATTGTTAGGTGTAGTGCCCGAAAGACAATTTTGTAATTGTTTTATTTAAATAAATGATAGAATTATATATTCTGACAACAATGGGGCTGTGTCAAATTCAAAGGAACCCCGTAGTCATCGCAAGTCAAAGCATATAGAGCGAAGTACCATTTGATCAGAGAAATTGTTCAACGAGTAGACATTTCCGCATGAGAAAATCCTCTCTCGAAAACAACCTGGTCGATCCTTTCACCAAGACATTGCCGTTAGAAGTCTTCGATAGGCATTTGCAGAATATGGGTATTAGGGACATGACTCATTTGCTTTAAAGCAAGTGGGAGATGTAGTTTGCTGTAATATATATATAAGGTGTGCTCAAAAACAATTAATCACTTGCCTTTCGTGCAAGTGGGAGATTGTTAGGTGTAGTGCCCGAAAGACAATTTTGTAATTGTTTTATTTAAATAAATGATAGAATTATATATTCATTTTATTATTTGCATTTATGCTTATATTATACACTGCTGAAAACCCTAAGTATATCGGTATGTAATCACATAACTCAGTGTATGACATACACACGAGGATTGAGTTAGTGATGATATGCTTAAAACTAGTTAGTCTGTGGTGAATTTAATCAGAGTATGGGTCTCATGATTAATATACCAATAATGCATGCAGAACACTTAACGGTGTGACCGTCTTATCCGGACCGTCGGTGTAGGGTACCTAGTGGGGCATTTATATATGATATCTATCATATAGGACTGAACCGATTTGATTTGAATTCTCGATATAATTCCGTGATCGAGAAATCTTATCGAATCACAAGATGATCATATATGGATTAATCTCATTCCTGATGTGATCACAGTCTACTGCTTGGTTCAAAGTAGGGTTTGATGTGTTAGTTAAGGATCACATGGATACATGTGATCTGAACACTTCTTGTTGGCTCTATTCTGGAATGAGTGAGTAGTCTGTGACTTCACAGATATGGAATCCATTCCTTCCTGCGGGAAGTACACAGACAGTTCCCTTATTTGTTAATCCTAGAAACATATCGATGGGCCCAGTTCATATTATATTAGTTATGAACTAATTGATCACTAGGGGGTTAATGTAAATAAGGATAAGATGTTTTGAGAAGGGTTTACGGAGATATCCCGAATCAAAACGAACAGTCTATGGAGGATTTATCCGTATGTAATGATTATATCAATGGATGCTTATCGACTCAGTGATTAGAGTGTAAGTATATATCTATAATCGATAGTGTTCAGTTTCGGGTTTATGGTGGCGTAATCCCGGAATTAATAGATTGAATAAGAATTATTCTGTTCGATGAATAATTTTATTTAATTTATTGTAGCTACTGGTTAATAGGTCCATGGTCCCCGATGTGGCTCCTAACATGCATATGTTTCTTGATGTTGGGCCTCAATGATAATTAAGTAGTTGGACTATTTAATTGATGTGCGATTTATTATTTATTGGACTAAATAATAAAATACATGGAAAAGACATTTTTCGTGGACTCAGCCAATAGTGTGAAAGGCGTGTGCTAGCCTTATTTGACTAGGGTTGGCGTGTTTTGTGTCTTGGTAATTATTAAAGAATTAGTTTTCTTGATAATTATAAGACATGTGATTAATTGTTTATTTGTTGAATAATTAATTAAGGAAAATATATTAGATTGATCCTTAAATATTCTAGATTTATTCTGGATTATTTTAGAAGTATCTTTTATGGAAAATGATTATTATAATTGATTTTGTATTAATTATTAAATCCTTGGAGGACAAGGATTTCTCTCCTATATAAAGAGAGTTCTCCTAAGCCTTTTCATCCATCCACATACACGACATATACACACCCTAATAAGCTAGGAATTTCGGCCAAACTTAGGGTTTTACGAGTTGGGAAAATCTTTGGGATTTTCCGGGTAGCATATCAAGGAGGTCAAGTATCAAGGATCAACATCCACCGGTTGTTGTTTGGAGATACACATCGGAAGATCGTGGCATCTCAAATTAGATCTCGACTTCATCAATCTTTTGGATCTCGCTTTTGATTGGTAAGTAGATCTCACCTTCTTGTAGGTAGATCTTAAATTATGTAGTTTAATTTTATATGATTGTGATCCTCTTGTTTATTCCGCTGCGTAATCGGGCTGATCTAGATCTGTCCGGTGATATTACATCCAACAGGCAAAACGTCCTGGCATAAAATAAAAAGTACTCAAAATGCTGAAAGTTTGGATTAAAAAACTCATCAAGAGTAAAATAGAATATATTACTCATCCGATCTCCTCAGGACAGACTCTGCTACATCGCTAAGTCTGCAGGACAGACTAACTGAGCTTCGCAGTACGGACTCAACTAAATGTCATGTCTGCAAGACAGATTCGACCCGAGCTTTATAGGTCGAACTCAACAAAGTTTGAAAAGGACAAATTCCAAGCTTGTAGGACAGACTCGAGCTGAGCTTCGTGGGACAAACTCAACAAATTTTGTCGTACAAGCTCGTTAGGTTTAGGCTGGACTTGAATAGAAGTCCACAGGTCGGACTCAGTAAGTTTTCAAAGGACCATCCCTAAGTTCACCGGTCAGACTCAAAGAGTTGAGCCCCACAGGTCGGATTCAAGAAGTTTACAAAACAAACTCTTTAAGTCCGCAAGTCCGACTCAGATGCATTCGTTGTCCACAGGACAGACCTGAGCAAAAACTTGACAAAACTATAAGTATGCCATCCAAAACTACAAATTAATGCATGGCATACTGGGGGGCAAGATACCCACCATTGACGAAGCACTTAAAGAAAGTGCGGATTAAAGCAAGTACTTAATGGAAGTGCTCGAAATAAAGTTAAGGCTAAGATTTTAACGGATTGTTGCTTCCATTATCACATTGTAGGCTTACAATGTATTTGAAATGAAATTTCAAAACAAAAAACATAAACATAAACACAACTCCATAAGCCTATTAATCTAAGTATTTAGGGCTGGAGTCTGTTGTGGCTCTGAAGAAGTAGAACCCGAAGTAGGAGCATCTGCACGGGGACAAGAGTACTTAGAACACAATGTGTATCCCCGCCTTAAAGTCCTTCACCCGAGTGTCATAGACCACACTCACCCCAGGCTTATAAAGAGCCTTGCTAGGGAGGTTGTCCATGACAAAGTCGGCGAACTGACCATTTGCCTCATCCACGCCTAAAGTATATCCGTGCTTCAGGATCAGAGTAAGCAGTAGCTTCAAAGCCTTAGCGAACTCCTCCGAAGCCTCATACGTATTGGATGGCCTCAGCAATCCGAGCTGGAACAGCAGCTTCTAGCTCGACCTTCTCAGCAAACTTTTCTTCTGACTTAAGCTCAGCCTCCAAAGCCTGGAGTTGCTTCTGGATAGTCTTGATCTCCTTATCATTGGACTCAACAGAGCCTAGTCTGTTGCAGGTCGGCAACCTTCTTCTTCAAATCTCCGGTAATGGCTGAAAACTTGCCCAACCTGGGAAAACTTCTTGGCCAACACAGGTTCCCTTCATAACAGAACAAAAAAAGTGAGAAACACTATAAAATTATAAAACTCAAGTAAGAAAAGCAAGCTTACATATTCCATGGCCTTGAAGCCAGCGTCAGCTAGCTCCACATCAGTCGTCCCAGACATAGGCTCATGTTCCACAGGTCGGACTCAATAAAGTCTGCAGGGCAGACTTAAACTGAGCTATAAAGGTCAAACTCACCAAGCTTGAAAAAGACAAACTTTCTATGTCTGCATGTCACATTCCAATTTTCGAGCCGTGTAGGTCGGACTCAAAGGCAACAAATTATACAACCAAATATGCCATCCAAATTCTATAAGTTAGTGCATGGCATACTGGGGGGCAAGACGTCCCACTACGGGTCAAGGTACTCAAAGTAGGTGTCGAAAATAAAGTTAAAGAAAGAAAACTTGCAAAAAATTGCATATGTTATAAAAATATAGCACGGGTTACAATTTTGAAACTTTTCAAAGCAAAAGTACAAGCTCAAAAACCTAAGAAGCGTTACGGGCTGAGTTTTGCCCAGATTCTGTAGCGGGAGTAAGATTCATTACAATGTTACAACAAATCAATTTTACATAAAACAATAACTAATTCCATTAAAAGATTACAACACAAACAAATTACAATAGCTCTTAAAATAAATCGAGGTATCATCCAAAACATTAATTTCCTTTTTCTTCGAATCTCGATCAATCATCGCCTACAATTTCTCTTTTTCCTTGATAAAAAACTTGTACATATATTTGTAAAGGAAAAAAAAACAAAAGAGACAAAGAAACAAAGAAAATGAGGCGTCAGCAAAGGGCTGGTGTGAACCGTGTGTGAGTTAGAGCTTTCATTCTAGGAGGGGTTGCAAAGCTCTCGCCGTGACTTCAATACTTAGACTAGAAATCCCAAAATAATCCACTAAATCCCCAATTTAACATTAAAAAAATCCACAAGTTAATTTTACATCAATTCAATAATTATTTCCATTACAATATTACAAACAATAAAATTACAATAGCCCTAAAATTAAATGAAGTACCATCCAAAACATTAATTTAAATTTCCTCGGATCTCGATCAAAATCATCTCATATACTCTTCAATCCCCACGATCATTAACATGTATTTATATTTATAGAAAAAAACAATACAAAACAAAGAAACAAAGAAACGAATCGTCAGCAAATGGCTTGTATGAGCATTAAGAAAACATGTCTGGTTCATTTACAAGCATCAGATTTCGGCGAGACGATGTGTCAAATACCACCCAAACACCAAATTTTCCATATGGATTTCAACCGCACTGTTGAAATAGTGTCCTAAACTCAATCGGGTTGGACCGGATCCGACCGGGTCGGATCATTTCTGCTATTTCTTTATATTTATACATTTGATAAATGACTTTAATGTTATCATATATTCTGTTCATCTATATGAACCAATTTGTGATTGTATATATGATAGCGTCCTTAGTGCCAAACTGTGAGAGAAAAAACATGATAGTGATTATGGTTGATGAGATATCGACTCACTTCAAAAGGTTTAATTGATACGTAAATATCTATAATCGTATGTACTATCAAATGAGACATTGATAGTACGATTAGACTAACACGTATTAAATGTCTTTTATCTTATGAAGGTAGGGATATATCTCGTCTATCGAAGTGTAAAGACACTTGGACTGTACGTGGACGTGTATTTGAGAATGCGTACGTTAGACTGACCCACTTACTTTATTAAGTGTCGCACTATGTGGCGGTTGGGTAATTATCCTGAGACCGGAGTCTTCATGACATCACGGTGTGGATTGTCATACTTTGACACTATTGAGGTTTCCCCTAGCCATGGGGCGATAATGCGGTAGTGATTGGGTGTGATACTGAAGCATGCGTAGGATTCATGTTTTTTTAAGGGCGTAGGATTCATGTTGCTCGTCCGGAAATCGCGTATCCTATTATTAGGAGTGAATATTCGAAAGGGCCTTCTTATACGGATTGTCTTACTCTCGTGAATCATTGCAAAGTGGAAGTAAATGAGTTACTTCGAGAGAGCATGATATCCAGATTATAAGATGCGGTCGTTAATGAATTGACACTCGAGATACGACCGTATGGATATTATTACAGCGACAGGATTCTATTTACACGGTAACTATTTCACATGAAAGGTAGTAGTCATTTCATTTGAATATTCCGATGATTTGGGGTCACGGTGTGTTGCTAGATGCTATTCGGTGATAGGTATGATTGGCTTGTGTATATGACCAACATATTCGAAAGCCTATCGGGTCACACACATAAGAACATCTAGCCGAATTAAAATGCGGTTATAGTGATAACCAAATAAAGAAAGTTTTATCTCGACTATAAAAGTGTTATAGTGATAAATTAATATGATGGTATTTATTTAGGTGGGTTCTATTGGCACACGCCAAATTACTTCTGGCACCCATTTATTGAATATTTTTTCTGCTGAACAAAACGTCATCCCCACTGGTGTTCCTCCTTCAACACCAACGCCGCTCGATCGACGCCCTTAAGTTGTGTCACTTTTATAACGCGTGAATGTCATCCCCACCTGGTGTTCCTCCTCGAATCGAAAACAATTGTGGTGTCAAGTAATTTTTGTGGTCTTAGGAAGTAAACGTGCTGAAGTAATTTGACGCGCCAATAACCCACCTTTATTTATTATGAATAAATATAATACAAGATATTAATTATGTTGATTAATTAAATATACATATTATATATGTATGTGTCGAAATCCTATTATATATTTTCAATCAAAACACTGTTCAATTGACCAAATTAGGTCAATTGACCCGTCTTCAGTCGCACCTGACCCGTTTTCATCCCCGTCTTCAGTCGCATCTGAATCCCACGATGAAATTCCATGTCCCCCACGATTCCAAAAATCTTATCATTCGGTCGGTTATCAACTTATCCCTTCCCATCTTTCTTCCCACGATTTGCTTCCACAAAGCAATGAAAAACTCCCCACGGTCTGCCCAAAAAAACGCAACCAGAACTCCTAAAATCCATTGCAAATTATTGGATTCTCACTCTCATCGAGAAAGCACCAATTTTGTATCAGCGGCTTCGTGAGACATAATTTGGGCAGCGATTCCGGAGGTTGACGGAGTGGGGTTTGAGTCGGAGGATAACGATGTATGTTGATGTCAATACCAATGGCATACGTCCTGAATTTCATACCCACGAGGTGATTTTGTTTACTGATTTAAATCTGCAATTTCCCTTGAGTCGGAGGACGACGATTATGTTTTTTTAGTCGAAATAGATCTGGTGTGTACAAGTCTTTTCATCATTTCGAGTGTATTTGTGTGATTTGTTTGAATCTGCTTTTATTCATGGATTGTGTATTTTGTGTACATTTTTCTTTCCATTTTCACGTGTTTGTGCTTTTTCTGTTGAAATAGATCTCCTCTATCGGGATTTCCAGAGCGACCAGAAGTTTTCTACTACCACCTACTCGCCTACTGGAGTTGTAAGTCATTCGTTTGTGTTTTTGTCAATATATTTCTGATTTATCATGGATCTGTTTTAACACTGATTTATTTTGAGTGCTTCTGTGCGGGAATTGCTTAGTTATTGAGATTTTTGAACTCAATAACCTAATGTGTTTCATTCATTTACTTTCAATGCCCTTTCAAAAGTCATCGAGAGGAAACACCAATTTTGTATCAGCAGCTTCGTGAGACATAATTTGGGCAGCGATTCCGGAGGTTGACTGAGTGGGTTTTGAGTCGGAGGATGACGATGTATGTTGATGTCAGCAATACCAATGGCATCTGTTTGTTTGCAGTGGGAAGTTGTTATTACTGCAATTTTTTTACCTCAAATCAGTTGAAGTTTTGGGCCAAAGCTCAAGTCTTCTTTCATCTTCAGGGAGTAGTGTGAGAAAGAGTCTATCAAAGCTCAAGCCTTCTTTCATTTTACAGAACCTCAAATGGGAGACGCTTTAGCAGCAGTTGGTAACAACCCATGTTTTTTTTTGTTTTTCCAGTTTTTTATTCCCTTTTTGGTGGTTGGAATGAATATGTTATTATGTATATTGTATATGATACAGGTACGGAGAGTAAATGCATTAACATTAAAAATAATAATATAGGAACCAGACTGTACATAATAATAACATGGGTAGCTCTTAAAGCCTCTTGCATGGTTTTTTGGTATCCCAATTGTGTTTTTTTGTTGAATTATTGTGTGCATTTTGAGTCACGGGGATGAAGTGCTTGCAGGGTTTATGCAGGTTCTTGATGGTTTCCGTCTTCGAAGTTCCGAAATCGGCCAATCAAAGGAATCAATTGGAGGGATTATTATAATTTTTTTTTTTGCAGAGTAAACTTATGACCTGATAGTGTGCTTTTGAGTCACAGGTATGAAGTGCTTGCAGGGTTTATGCAGGTTCTTGATGATTTCCGTTTCGAAGTTCTGAAATCGGCCAATCGAAGGAATCAATTGGAGGGATTATTAGGTTGACTACAAAAAGGACCTGAATCAACAGTTGTTCATCTTCAGGCTTTATTGCCAACACCGGAAGCAGCAAAGCGGTTGAAAATCCTGAGGAGGAGGAAGATAGAGAAGAAGTGTTTTTTGAATTGAGACAGAAACAATCATCAACGATGTCTCGAATAGACTCGGCTGGAGAGTTGCTTCTGAATCTACCAAGGATAGCGTCGTTGCCACACTTCTTATTAAATACAGGTGAAGAGGGTCAAAATCAAGCTCATTGATGGATAGTTCTACATACACATCCATTGTAAGCCCAATTGCAGAAGTGGAATATATCGATATACAATCGTGTGAAACGGAGCTGTAATGAAATTTCTTGCTCACATAGCTCATTACTAATTGCAAACCTTGACCTCCGATTCACAACATTTATTTATTATTTAGGCTCATTATTAATTGCTATCCTGACCCTCATTAATATTTCCCGCTCACTTTTGCAGTTCATAGGAGCTACAATGGGAGCAACTGCACTTAATATACAATCAAAAATCGGTTTGGTATTGTATTTGCTACATTTCAAGAATTTGAATTGTTCTGTGATAATTTAATAGACAAATGTTGTTGATCATAGCAAAAGCACATACATGGAACTGCAAAGACGGAAAGTGCATCGTTACGTGATTTCCAAAATCGATGAGAAGAAAGAAGAGATCGTGGTTGAAAAGACAGGTAGACCCTTTGCAGCTAAGTTTTAGCAGCTAAGTTTTGATACATTGGTCATATGGCCATACCGCGCAATGTTTGTTGCTTTGTTGTTGAGTATCTTCCTGGTGGAACACTGAAATCTTTCCTTATAAAAAAACGGAGGAGGAAATTGGCTTTCAAAATTGTTATTCAACTTGCATTGGATCTTGCACGAGGGTAAATTTTAATGTTTTTCCGTTTTATGTTTAATAACTCTTTTGGATTTATGAAGTTTTTTTTTACTCATTTCTATATTTGTTGGACATAAGTATTGTCCTGAGGCAGCTCTGTAAATGGTAACTTTAGCATTTTCGTCTACTTGGCAGATTGAGTTATCTACATTCTAAATAGATCGTCCACAGAGACGTGAAGACAGAAAATATGCTTCTTGACAGAAGACGCACTCTAAAAATAGCAGACTTTGGAGTTGCGCGTGTTGAAGCTATGGCAATGTACTATTAAAATGCTACAAGGTTGTTGCCTTTGGAAGAATTCAGTAATGTTGCGGACATCCCTATATTGTCGTCATGGATTTGATAATCGGTTTGGTATTGTATTTGCTACATTTCAAGAATTTGAATTGTTCTGTGATAATTTAATAGACAAATGTTGTTGATCATAGCAAAAGCACATACATGGAACTGCAAAGGTGGAAAGTGCATCGTTACGTGATTTTCAAAATCGATGAGAAGAAAGAAGAGGTTGTGGTTGAAAAGACAGGTAGACCCTTTGCAGCTAAGTTTTAGCAGCTAAGTTTTGATACATTGCAGCTTTTAATGTATGGCTTAGTAGTTTCTTTCATGTAAGATTTAGTTTCTATTTGATGATGTACAATAAAATGTTGCGAATATTTTCGGGTGTTGCTGGTGATTCTTTTATTTTGTATTAATTTAGTGTGGGAAGAGCTCAAAGGTTAGGCGATTCTGCCCTTTTGGTACTTCTCTTTAATAGGCAGAAGAAATAGAATTTTAAATTTAACCATGCATAGAAGACTCCTGTTGATCATGCATAGAATTTTGAATCAAGACTTTTTTTTTTCACTTTACGCATGGTGAGTTCCCTCTGTGTGCTGTTTGATTAATGTATTTGCATTTTTCTAATACATCACATCCTTACTAATTTGATCTATTTGTTGTTTCCTTTCATATGGCTATCGGGAAACGTTATGTATCTACTATTTCAAATTCTGTTCTACGTTGGTTTGGTTTCATTCACATGATTTCATATGTGTGGTAAGATTCCTTTTTAATTATTTCATCTCTTTTTTTTTGCATTAAGCTGTAAGATGTTTATTCGCCGCACAAAATCGAAACTTTTGGAATTTTTGGCTATAATATTTGGTTTGAATGCCAACCGTCTTAACACAATAAAAAGTTAGATTTTCCAAATCGGCCTTGCAATGCACGGGATAGTTTGAATAACGAAGACTCTTGTTGACCATTTATAAATATAACCTTTGAGCTCCTGTCGACCATGCATAGAAGATTCATGTTGACCATGCATAGAAGACTCCTGTCAACTTTTTAAATTTAACGTTCTCCGTGCATCGCACGTGTTTCCTATTAGTATATATATATATATGTATGATATACATGTATTTTGCAGATTAATTAAACATAGTGTTATATTAATTAAAGAATATTCCGGGTGCCAATTTATGGCAGCATGGAGCGCAACTTGTGTGTGTATATGATATACTTGGATTGTGCAATTTAATTAATAATATTATCATATATTAATATTGGATATTAATTGATTTGTGGAAAATAGAATTATGGTAATAAGATAAAGATATTTAATATTAGATATTGGCAATATATTAGATTTATTTAATATAAGATATTAAATTAAAAGAGATAATTTTTTTTTATTAGGATAATGTTCTCTTTCTCCCCAATCTAGTAGGAAGTTTCTCCAAATCAGATTGGGAATACAAAGTGGCGCCCCAACACCCTATATATTATATAAGAGATGGATTGGCTAGCTCTTTTGTACAACACAATTAGATGAGTTCTAATTTACTAGGAAAATTGAGAGCTTCCTAGAGAGAGATTTTGAGATAGAGAAAAGGTCGGTCTAGCAAACGAATTTTTCTGGTAGCAATCCATGATGGGATTCAAGGGTGCTCATGCGTGGATCACGGTGAGAGGTGAACACTTGGGCGGTGAGCCGTGAGAAACTACAACCCAGTGAGACAAAGCGTCGATCCAATTGGATCAACCAAGGTATTCTCTTGTCTACTTTTTTTATACTTGTTGCTTAAACGAAGTCGATCTTGGGTTAAAAGGAAATAAATTTTTGAATTCCACTGTGTTCCTGCGTAGAGTTCCTAACAGTGGTATCAAAACGAGCTTCGAGCTTAAGCAAAACGATATACGAAAAGAAAAAAAACGAGATCTTGTGGTGCTCGGCCGACTGGCGGCGGCACCACCACCGGCGGCTGCTCGGCGGCGGCGGGGCAACCTGCTGCCGGAGTTGGTTGACTGGTCAAATGTGGTAAATCTCCAATTTTTTGTTTTTAGTATTTGTGATTCAATATGGTTTATCGTTGTAATTGATAGCTCCGTTTTTCAAAGTTTTGATTTTGGAAATGACATCCCTTTTGATTAAGAATCAAAATGAAAGAAACTAAAGGAGACCCAATTTTAATTTTGATTTAAATATGAATAGATCTTATTAATTAAAATTAAAATTGAAATCGTTTAAAATTAACCGTTAATTTTATTTCGATTAAAATCATTTAATTAATTAAATGTTAATTAGTTAATTGATAGGAAAAATTATTTAATTGATTAAACGTTTATCGATTAATTAAGGCGCAAATTGGTAAATTTAGATTTTATCTTTTTCATAAGATTTTATTGTATGGATTAGATGTTGTAGATATAATATGATTATATGGACCACGATTGATCATGGACTCGACCAATATGATAGATGTGTGTGATTTACTTTATGATGGTTTTAAAATTGTCCTAGGCCGTTATGAAGAACGTGACCTAGTTTATTTTCTCAGATTATCTCATTCTCCTCTGCAAAGTGCGGCGGGTGTATTTATTGTATTAGATAAAATACTATGTAACAAGAATGGAGCGGAAGATGAATGCCAAAGAAAGACGAAAATTATATATCATTGGAGGATGCCGCATTAAAGATCCTATTGGTGGTTGCAACTACCCTTAGATTGTGAGCCGCGGTTTCGTCAGTTTGTATTCGAAACCGCACCTAGCAAAAGTCCATGATCATACCGGTTACTTTACGTATTTATTTTATGTGATACGATAGATGCATGACTAGGCACGATCTAGATAAATGTGTAGGATGTGTGTCTATTTGATGAGACCGTAATCAATTAAAATTAATTAACTGAATTAATTTTCATAAATACTCCCACGACAAAAACACGAGTCATATTTTGTCTACTTGTTGGTCCCGTGAAAAGGCTGACACAAGTTTAGATGGGGGTGAATAAACTTGTCCCCAAAAAGCTAAGATGTGAAACCAATTGAGTTTAGTTAAAACTTGTGTGGAGTTGAGCTGACTGAGCTGAGTATAAGTCTAACTAACTTATGCTTGAACTGAGTCAACCGGCAGCGAATATAAAGTTTAGCCTTTTTAAAACTGATATTGTTGTCTCTATTAAAAAGCTTGTATGCAAAACTGAATTCTGGTGAATGTCTGTTTGTGAACTGCGTATGTAAATAATTGTGATTCAGTTTGCTCATTATAACTCAAATAAAAACAATCACAAATACTGAAATGTAAATAACAGTAAGTAAATGCTTAAAGTAAAGTGAGGCAAGAATTATAGAGGTTACAGGTGGTGTAATCCTGTCAGTCCTCTCTTCCCCTGTGATGCGGAAGAAATTCCACTAGAACTCTTTGAGGTATCCGGTTACAAAAGTCCTAAACTGATAGTCCTTGACTAATCATAGCTTCACTATCTAAACAACTTTAGAATAGGTTGAATTGATGTTGTGCAACTGCTTGAACACACACTGGTCCTTAGAGGGTTGTAAAGCCTCTTCATCAGCACCACCACAAACACAGTCTACCCTGACTGCAAATACAACTGTCATTGGCAAGTCCTTGACCGGACTGCTTCACAGTCTAAACCTTTGATAAAATCAAAGTTGGGCTGAGAATCAAGTGAATGATTATTGCTTGTGGTTCTTAAGAGTGTTGGATCTTAATTAAATCTTTGTAGCTTGAACACTTGAAGAAATCTAGATATGATCTTGTTGAGCACAAAATTGATAGCAATTCAGATGAACAGAACTTGATCTCAAAATGTTTGCAAACTTGTAATCTTGTTGTTGTTGTGTGTTTGATCCTTGATCCAAGTCCTCTATTTATAGTGTGAGGTACAACGTTCATCTTGTTTCAAATTTGAATCGTTTAGCTATCAACGGCTATCTGTCAGATTTCAGTGACCGTTCTGAAATGACAGTCCTTCATCCAATGAGAATGCTTGATTTGCAACGGTCGAATTTTCTTTCAGCTTTTTGGATGTCTCTTATTCTAAAACTGAGTTGTTTATGAATGGTCAGTTTTAAGCATCTGAAAACTGAGTGAGTCAGTTATTTTTAGTTTAGAGCATTAACTGAGTTTTTACTCTTCTTCAAAACTTAATACTCTATTTTCCATCTGATTTGTATTGACTTAATCAGAGTACACCATATCTTATAAATCATCTAAGATATCATTGTTCTAGTGTATCTTAGGTCTTGATACAAGATCCACAAAGTTAGTTCAGGTCATCACAGTCTTGCCTGAAATCTAACCTTATAGTCTCGGCTTTGGTCTTCATAAACTGAGTTTGAACCCTCAGTTCTTCATTCTACAATAACTGAGTCTGTGTCCCTCAGTTCTTCATTTACTGAGTTTGTTCCTTCAGCCTTCTGCTTCTAGATAAGCCAACTAAATCTGTGACCCTCAGCGAACTTACCTTCTTCAGTTCTGAGTAAAATTCAGTTTTTGACTCTGAGTAACATTTTCAGTTTTGTTGTGAGTTATCAGTTTCTCTGATGTGTAATCTCAGTTTTCTAGATGATTTCCAGTTTTCAGTTTTACGACTCTCTAACTATTATAGTGCTTGTCTGATTCAACTTATACATGGATCAGACACTAATAAATCTTATGCATATTATTTCTAGACATCTTTTAGCTCTTCACTATAGCAGCTAGTTTTAGCACTTCATCAATGGGGTGTAATCAACCAAATAGACAATAAGATGAATCATCATCAAAACTCAAATTTTATTTCTAACAATTTCCCTTTTTATGATGCCAAAACCCTCCTTAATAGAAAATCTTAGAGATAAAACAATGAAATACAAATTAAACTGGAAACTAGATTTTTCATTAGAATTCACAAAAACTGAGATAAGTTACATAATGATTGACTTATCTGCTACTTTGCTTGTTGTGTAACTAATATAAACTTCCATTGTTTATCATGAAAATGATATTCATTTTATAATTTTGTATCTTCCTTGGAAAAGGCTTTGAGATAGTCAACTTGACTTGACATCTTCCACTTTCTCCATAGAGCTAACTTAGGAAGATCATTTTCGCGTTTGTAGTATTTTTCAATTCAGCAACGTCTGCTTTCATTTGTTCTCTCTTGTCTTTGATTTGAAGTTTCTCTTCAATCTTCTTTATTTTCTTGTAGCTTGCCATTTTCTGATTATAAAATTCATCAGATAGAAAATAAACGAGAGATTCTTCATAAGTCTTATGCTTGTACCTTGTCTTCACATGACTATAATCCATGTAAAACTTGACCCATAGATCTAGTGTAAGAGCAGATCATTTCTCTCCAGGTTGGCTGTATTTCAGTATGATCTGTTCATCACTGAGTTCTTCCACATTGCTGGCATATGGATCTGTTGCTGATTTTCTTTTCTTCAGCTCACTCAATTCAGTTTCTAGTTTCAGCTTCTCCTCTTGTAGCTTCAGCTTTTCTTCTTCTACTTCCCCCTTTTTGGCATCATACAACTGATTGATTAATAAATGTGTTACCTTTTGATTATCTACTATGCCCTTTTGAGAAGTTATAACCTCAGAGAGCCGAGTCTCTAATCCATAAATTCTCCCGTTTAAGTGCCAGTGAGCTTGAGCTTGAGCTTCTCTATCTTCCAAGGTTGTAATTTCAAGCTGTTTCTTTAACTTGAGAATTTCTGAAACTGATTTTGAAGTAGTCTGTTTGATAGTGTCTAACTTGGAATAAACCGAGACATCAGTTTTCTTCCTGTAATCCAAGTAGACTGAGATTTTTGACAAAAGATTGTTGTAATCTTCTTTTTGATTGAGCATATTATACAGAGAATTTTGAACTCTGGTAAGTTCTTCAGGTGTCAACAACTCTGTTGGGTCAACTTCTTCTTTAGTTGATTGAGATTGATTGTCCACAATCATCAACTGTTGTTTATCAGCTTCTTTTTTCTAACTGTCAGTTGTCTATGAACCAACTGGCAATCCTTCTTGATCCTGAACTTCAGTTTTATCTCCTTGAATATCAGCTTTCTCTTCTTGATGTAAAACTAAACTTTGCTCTGGCATCTTCTTTGAATCATCATCATTGTCATCATCATTCTTCTTTAAAACATCCTTCGGTATAGATGATTCAACTGACTTCTTCTTCTTTTGAGCTTTCTCTTCAAGTTTCTTATAGCATCTTGTTAAGAATTCATCCATGGGGAATAATGCATATAAGTCTTCTATTTTGAGATTCTTTAAGAATATCTTTTCTTCAGCCTTTAAAACATATTTGACTGATTCCCGATAGTCTTCAGTTTTGAGCTTCATCTCCATCAGATTGATGATCCTTTCGGGTTCAAAGATATATTCTGGTTGCTGAGATTGTTGTTGCTGAAATTGATGTTGCTCTTGTTCAGCATCCGTAGCGGAAAATTGTTTCTCTGATAGTTTCAGTTTTTTGTTTTTAGCAAGTTGAGCATCTTCAATTGTCAGTTGTTGTTCCCCCTCAGTTGGTGTTGTCTTGCTTGTTTCAGTTTCCTTGACTGAAGTACCTGGGAACAAACATCTTCCAACTGACCTTTCCTTCTGTGAGTTAGCTTTTCACTTGACTCATTTCTGTTCAGCTATCTGTTGAGAACAGTCTTCTTCTTCTCTTCAGCTATGGAAGGCTCTTTCCTTGAACTTACTACTACTGCAATTTTCTTAGTATCAGTAGTTCCTGAAACAGTAGCTTGTTCAGCCTCCTTTCTTTGACTGTGACTCTCTAAGTAATGCTAAATTACTCTATTGAGTGATTTCTTCAACCAGAATCTCCCAACTATTTGTCTTCCTTCAGCTTGGGTTTTGCTAACACATGCTATTTCAGCTAAGTGTTGCTTCTTGATCTGACTGAACACATATCCTGCGCAGTTGAATTCAAATTCATCCTATATGATTTTCATCAGATGTATCCCGTTTCAGATAAGTTATCTAACCCTTTGAAATGTCCGATAACATGTTTTTTGATCCATCTGCTGAGTAAGGCAAATTCAGTCTTGAGATGGTTGAGATGCGTATAAAGCTCCGGCTGGTTGATCTGTGGCTGAAATCTGGGTGAGAAAGGCTTCATGCTTGAGCGGCAAATAGGCTAGGTCTATTGATTTCACAAGTGGCTTATTGAAATCAAATAGTTGCCTTATTATCTCTTCATTGATAATAACCTTCTCTCCACGAACATTTGTCACCAGTGAGTTATTTACCATCTTCATATTTACCCAAAATTGTAATAAACCTTCCAAGTCAAGATCTTTCTTCATTTTAACTTCCAAAAGATTTTCAATCCTTGTGTTTTCTTGATCTTTTTGCATATAAAACTGGCGAGAAGAGTATTGTTGCACAATTTTTGAAATTCGTCAAAGGAAAAGCTTTCTACAACGGCTATTAATCTGGATTCTTGTGAGTGTTTTGAGGCGGCCATTGTAAGAAATTTTATGGGCTTCAAGAAAAAGAGAATTTGATTTTTGTGTTTTAAGGGGGTAGGAGTCTGAAAAAGATATATAGAGGGATTGGGCGGTTAGTGATCTGATTGCACGATCTTTTGAGAGATATTGTACAACCTTTTCAAATACCACTGAGTGTTTGTGTAAATGATGCATGTACAATTTGGCATTATTGGGGTACACACGCAACAAATTCTGTCAAAAACGGTGGTAATTAAATGCGATGTAACTGCTGTCGGTATTATCCTTTTAACCTTTGAAATTCTTTGATTGGATAAAAACTGATTCGAATTTTCAGCGGTCAATCCTTAAAGTTCAGTTCAGTCCTTAATTCAGTTGGTCAGTTTGAGATTGTTGATGTCAATGACTGATCTGTCAAGTGAGCTCACCTATCATGACAAAGATCAATCCACTTGACGAATCTCTGAGGCTTAACTAACTTAACTAACTTTTATGATCCCCAATTCAATTCTCAGTTTTGAAAACCTTTCTTTGTCCAAAGGTTTTGTGAAGATGTCAGCCAAATGGTCCTCAATTGGGACATAGAGAACTGTAATATCTTTCTTTTCTACATGATCCCTTATAAAGTGATGTCTCACATCAATGTGCTTTGTCCTTGAGTGCAAAACTGGGTTATATGTTATAGCTATTGCACTTGTATTATCACACATTATAGGTATCAAACCTTCTTCAATGCCATAATCTCTTAGTTGTTGTCTGATCTATAAAACTTGAGCACAAGAACTTCCAACTATGATGTATTCAGCTTTAGCTGTAGGGGTTGAAATTAAATTTTGCTTTTTACTAAACCAAGACACAAGTCTATTTCCAAGTAACTGACATGTGCATGAAGTACTTTGTCTACCTACTTTGCATCCAGCATAATCTGAGTCTGAGTAGGGTAACAGTTTGAATTCTCCTTCTTTTGAATACCATATTCCAACTCCAATTATGTCTTTTAAATACTTCAAGGTTCATTTGACAACTGTTAAGTGACTCTCTTTGGGTCTTGTCTGAAATCTTACGCAAACACCAACTGCAAAGGATATATCTGGTCTACTTGTTGTAAGATAAAGTAGACTCCAATCATTCTTCTGTAGAGAGTTTGATGGACATCCTTGCCATCTTTATCTTCATCTAGTCTAATGTTGGTTCCAATAGGTGTTGCAATTCCAGCACTATTCTTCATTCCAAACTTTTTGATAAGTTCTATTGTGTATTTTGTTTGGTGAATGAATATTCCATTACCCATTTGTTTAACTTGTAAACCTAGAAAGTAATTTAGTTCACCCATCATACTCATTTGAAATTTGCTCTTCATCAAACTTGCAAATTTCTCACAAAGTTGTTCATTTTCAGATCCAAAAACGATATCATCAACATATATTTGAACTAGCAGAGTGCTTTCTTCGATCTTCATTCTGAACAGGGCTTTGTCAATGGTTCCTTTAGTAAAACCATTGTCCTCCAAAAATTGTGATAAGGTTTCATACCAGGCTCTGGGTGCCTGTTAAGTCCCTAGAGAGCTTTATTCATCTTAAAAAATTTATCAGCTTGATCATTTATCTCAAATCCATGTGGTTGTTGGACATACACTTCTTCTTCAAGTATTCCATTTATAAATGCACTTTTAACGTCCATTTGGTAAACTTTGAACTTCTTGTGTGCAGTAAAAGCAAGAAATAATCTGATTGCCTCTAACCTTGCTACTGGTGCATAGGTTTCATCAAAGTCGATCCCTTCTGCTTGTGAATATCCCTTAGCCACATGTTTAGCTTTATTTCTGACAATGTTTCCTTCTTCATCAAGTTTGTTTCTGAATACCCATTTGGTGCCAATAATATTTGCATGATCTGGTCTTTCCACCAACTCCCACACTTGATTTCTTTCAAATTCATTGAGTTCTTCTTGCATGGCTAGTATTCAATTTGGATCTTTCAAAGCTTCCTCTATCTCTTTTGGTTCAGTTTGAGATAGAAAACATGCTATCATAGAATCTAACTGATTTATTGTGCGAACTCCTTGATGAAAATCTCCAATAACATGTTCCTCAAGGTGATCTCTCATCCATTGATGTACTGGGTGTTGCATTAAGAGGTCTTTATTTTGATGAAGTGGTTCTTCATGAATTTCATCTTCTGGAATTTGATCTGCTTGAGTAGGATCAGTTTCATTTTGTATTGGTTGTTCAACTATAGGTTCAGTTGTTTGAAACTAAGACTGATCTTGATTTGAAGATTCTGAAATCCTTAATCTTTCTAAATCAACAAAAACTGATTCTGGTAACTTTTGTAACTGAGGTTGAGAAACTGGTTCTTGATTGTCTTCAATTGTATCACCAGTGAAGTTTGGTTCATCAAAAACCACATGTATGGATTCTTCATGCTTGAGTGTTCTTTTGTTCAAAACTCTGAATTCTTCACCAACACTTGAATATCCTAAGAATATTCCTTCATCAGCTTTAGGTTGAAAAGTCTTAAGTTGATCCTTTCCATTATTGTGTATGTAGCATTTGCTTCCAAAGGCATGAAAATATGAAACATTTGGTTTTCTTCCATTCCATATTTCATAAGGTGTTTTCTCCAACCTTTTGTTTATGAGGGCTCTGTTCTGAGTATAACAAGTTGTATTTATCGCTTCTGCCCAATATCTTTCAGGTAGCTTAGATTCACAGATTATTGTCCTTCCTGCTTCCTTGAGTGTTTTGTTTCGTCTTTCAGCTACTCCATTTTGCTGATGTATTTTTGTAGCTACAAGTTGATGTAACACTCCAATTTCTTCACAATATTCAATGATTATATTGTTGAGAAATTCAGTTTTTTTGTCAGATCTTATCTTGACAACTGTAACACTTTTCTGATTTTGAAGTTTCTTCATCAGTTCAGTGAGTTTTTGCTTGGTCTCACTCTTCTTTGTCAAGAAAATTACCCATGTATACCTTGACTAATGATCAACCACTACCAATGTGTACTTCTTTCCACTATTACTGATATGTATAACTGGTCCAAACAAATCCATGTGTAGAATTTTCAATACTCTTGTTGTTGAATGCTGAGACTTGGTCTTGAAACTTGCTTTCACTTGCTTCCCTTTTTGACAAGCAGCGCACAAACTATCCTTTTTGTTTGAAATTTCTAGTAGTCCAATTACTAACCCTTTCTTGACCAGTAGATTGATGTCATCAAAATTAAGATGACTTAGTTTCTTGTGCCATAGCCAACTGATTTTTGATTTAGTATGCACAAGTATACAGGTCTCTGAAACAGCTGTTGACCAGTCCACAACGTACATGTTTTCTTTTCTTCTTCCAGCAAGAACTACTTGATAAGCTGTCTCACTTATGACAACACAAAATTCTTTGTCAAAAGTGACTTTGTAACACATGTCACAAAATTGGCTTGTACTGAGTAGGTTTTAGATGAGTCCTTCAACATATGATACATTCTTGATTGTGAGTCCATTTCTGACAAAGGTACCATAACCTCATGTATATCCAGGTCTGTCCTTACTTCCAAAGTTGACTTTTGGTCCATCTTTGGTAACAAAATCAATCAGATAGTCTTTGCTCCTTGTCATGTGTCTTGAGCAACCAATGTCAAAGTACCATATTTCCTACAAAACAAATTAATGAACTTTAGGTACCAAAATCTATTTGGGTCCACAATAGTCAGTTGTAAGTATAACTATTAGGATATTTCCATAAGGTCTCTTTGGAAATTGTTGCACTTCTTTTCATATATATAAGCTACACTCCCATAAAATCTGTTTCTAGATTGTACCTTATTTATATGCTCTCTCAAGTCCTAAACTGACTTCCAAAATGCTTTCTATCATTAAAAGCTGAATAATAACCATCATTCCGTTTGTACTGAGGTCTAAACTGACTTCTGTACTGAGGATTCTGCTGAGATCTCAAATGAGTTCTCTGCTGAGACTTGTGATAAGTCTGGTCTTGAATGACTGTTCTGTTCAGTTTTAGTAATAGGTTCAGAAAAGTTCCAATCATCATCAGAAGGAAATAATCTATCTTTCCCCCTGAATGTGTGAATCTTTGAATAACATTCTTGTATTTTGGTAAAGATTCAATTTAAAAGCATTTCTAGGATTTCGGAGTCACCACGGAATTACTATATGACTTACCAACAATATTTCCCCCAAGATACGAATTTTACACTTATAAAGGCAATTATCAAATTTTATCACAAAACTATTCTTTCGAATTATTTTCATGATCGTAGTCAAACTCAAACCACACCCGGTTTCCCACGATAAAGAATGAATTTAGATCCCTTAAAGAACTATAATTTCATTCCATCTAGGTTTTTACCAAAGTTTCATTCCAATAAAACCCTAGATTCAATTCTTGTTTCCTAAAGTATCAATTAATTGGTACTTTTTTAGTCACTAATTAATCGAATAATTTCTCTACGTAAAATCATGATTATTCCCCCTTTCGAGCTATTAATTTCGACAATCATACAAGAATAGCATACAAGAACCAATTTATAAGCATCAACTTCATAAAACAAGGGAAAGATTGAGTTCTTACATCATATATTCATGTATGGGTTCCTCCTAATCCTAGAAACTGATATCTACTCACGTTACATATCAAAATTCCAAGATTCAATCATAAAATTCATACTTGGACAAGAAAAATAAATAAATAAGGAAAGGGAGAAAAGAGAGAGATAATAAACCGTCAAAGTATTGCATAAAATAATCCAACCTTGAAAAAGCTTCGTTCTTGAATTCTTAAAACCTAAAATCCTTGTTCTTGGGGATGGGAGAAGATGATCATGAAGGAGGGGATAGTAGTCGTTGTTTTTCTGATGAATAATGCGTCAAATCTGATTAACACGACTTAAAAGAATAAAAAGGGAATAATTACATCATATAATATAAGTTTCCATAATTAATTTAATCAAGAAAATCTTTTAAAAATCAAATATCTATCAATCTTAGACTCTTCTAGTGTGTGAGCTCCTCCTCTTCCATAGAATATCATGCCAACTTGGGGAAATAACGTTGACAAAATTTCTACCAATCAAAACATTTCGTTGGCGAGGATTAGATTTCTGAAAACTATCACACCTTGGGTATGACAGAGGCTGGTTTTTGAACTCTTCCACTTTAGCTTCGTTTTTTGGGCTCTTTTCTTCTAATCTCGAATCATCCTACAATAATTCAGACATGCGCAGTAATCTAGCCCAAAAAGGATAAAACATCGTAAAATAAAGACACACAACACCGAATTGAGTCCAAAACATCTAGAATTATTCGACTTTTTAGGAACTTATCAGTAGATCTGGCATTCGATCTGTCATCTCTGCTTCTTTGAGGTGCAGCTGTTTTACCTTTAGATTTACCTTTGTTATTAGGTGCAGCTGACTTCTTAGGAACCTAATGCTGAAACTGGGTTGATTTATTTTGAGCTGATTTTGCTGGTTCAGCATGCTTCTCAGTTTGAGAATTTTGTTCGGCTACAAATTTAATGTCAGTTCTGACATTAGATTCTTCAGCTTTACTAGTTCCTTCCTTTGAAGTTTGCTGAGTATCAAATCCTAAGCCAATTCTAGAACCATAAAGCTTTCTAGATTTGAATCCAGTTGTAGAACTTGATTGAGATAGAGATTCAGCTGCAGCTACTGAAGTAGTAGGCTGAAATTGATAGTTTGCTTGATCAGTTTTTGTCAGTTTCAAGATATTCAACTCAGTCATTAATCTTTCGACTTCCAGAATTAGAGATTCTTTCTCAGCTTGGATTGATTCATAACCAGCTTGTATTGTTACTAGATGATTCATCAATTCATCTAGAGTTTCTTCCAATTCAATATTTTGAGGATTAGAGACAGCTGTTGAAGAACAAGCATTTTGTATGGAAACCTATGCTGAAGTATACTTAGAATTGGATTCACATGCCTCATTTGAATCTTCCATGTGAGCCATTAAATCTATGTCATCTGACAGTCTTTCAGTGCCAGCTTCATAGTCTGACTCATCACCAGCTAATAATGCTCTTATTCCGGTTCTTCTTTGCTGAGTTCTCTTGTTTGCCAGTTCTGGATATTCAGCCTTGTAATGTCTAGGCTTTTTGCAGTTGAAACACAAATACTCATCATCTTTCTTCCTTTCAGGAGTTTTCTTGATGTATTTTTTTGTAACTGGCTGGCCACTCTTCATTCTTCTGATTCTATTCCTTAAGAGTGCCATTTGTTCTTCCATTTCATCCAGTTGTTGAAGATTGCTAGCTGAGGTTTCCATATTATCATTAGCTACTGCAAGAGCTGTAGTCTTAGGCTCATCAAGTGCTTTAATTGCAGCTGAGATAACTGTAAAATCTTCACTGAATTCATAGGATTTCAAATATGAGAAGATCTTGATAGTGTCCTCTTCATCAAGTCTTCTTGATTCTTCCATGGCAGTCACCTTCATTTTCCAACATGAGGGCAAAGCTTTCAAAATTCTGGTGTTGACTTTCTTCTTGGTATAGTCTATCTTGAGAAGTGCCAGTTCATTCATGATTGCACTGAATCTTGTCTCTATTTGTTCAATGGTTTCTCCAGGTTTCATCTTGAAGTCATGAAACTTTTGTTTGACGACTGAGATCTTGTTTCACTTGATAGAGTCAATTCCTTCACAAACTAGCTATAGTTTTTCCCACATTTCTTTGGCGGTTGTACATTCTTTGACTTTCAGGTACATGTTGCTATCCAAGGTTCTGAGAATTATGTCCATTGCAACATTGTTCAGATTGTTCCTCTATCATTTGTCCACTCACTTTTAGGCTTGGGAACTCTGACTTGAGCACCACCATCAACTGTCTGCATGTGAGTGATTTGAATTGGTCCATCAATAAGTACATCCATCATTTCATCATGTGTGGCAGCATGAAAATCCTGCAAACGACGTCTATATTCATCAAAACGGTCCATGTTGCATATGAGCATCTGTCTAGCATATTTATAGTTATCCAGGATGCAAGATTATGAAAACTGAGTTATGCAAGACTGGAAACTGAGAGGCTAAGCTTTCTCAGAAGATCAACTAAAGGGTATTTTCAGAACTGAATAACTAAATAGTTATTTGAGCAGACAATCTGGAACAGAAAATCTGCTCTGATACCAATTATTGGTCCCGTGAAAGGGCTGACACAAGTTTAAAAGGGGGATGAATAAACTTGTCCCCAAAAAGCTAAGATGTGAAAAAAATTAAGTTAAGTTAAAACTTGTGTGGAGTTGAGCTGAGTAAAAGTCTAACTAACTTATGCTTGACCTGAGTCAACCGGCAGCGGATATAAAGTTTAGCCTTTTTAAAACTGGTCTTGGTGTATCTATGAAAATGCTTGTATGCAAAACTGAATTTTGGTGAATGTCAATTTGTGTACTGTGTATGCAAATAACTGTGATTTAGTTTGCTCAGTATAACTCAAATAAAAACAATCACAAATATTGAAATGTAATTAACAGTAAGTAAATACATAAAGTAAGGCAAGAATTATAGAGGTTCCAGGTGGTGTAATCCTGCCAGACCTCTCTTCCCCTGTGATATGGAGGAAAATTCCACTAGAATGAGTTATCTGGTTACAAAAAGTCCTAAATTGATAGTCCTTGAGTAATCCTTGCTTCACTAAATTAAAAACTATAGAACAGGTTGAATTGCTGCTCTGCAACTGCTTGAACACACACTGGTCCTTAGAGGGTTGTATAGCCTCTTCTCCAGCTACCACCACAAGCACAGTCTACCCTGACTGCAAATACAATTGTTCTTGGAAAATCCTTGACCAGATTGCTTCACAGTCTAAACCTTTGATAAAATCAAAGTTGGGCTGAGGATCAAGTAAATGATTCTTGCTTGTGGTTCTTCAGAGTGTTGGATCTTGATTAAATCTTTGTAGCTTGAACACTTGAAGAAATCTAGATATGATCTTGTTGAGCACAAAATTGATAGCAATTCAGATGAACAAAACTTGATCTCAAAATGCTTGCAAACTTGTAATCTTGTTCTTGTAGTTTGTTGTATTTTAAATAATAGGGTGTGCTCTAAAACAATTAATCACATGCTTTCGTGCAAGTGGGAGATTGTTAGGTGTGATGCCCGAAAGACAATTTTTGTAATTGTTTTATTTAATAAATGAATTGACATTATTACTCATATTTATTATTCTCATAATCACCGATGTGACAATAGTATTTACACTACAGAAAACCCTAAGTATATCGTTTATGTAATCACTTAACTCAGTGTATGGTATATACACATGAGGATTGAGTTAGTGAAGATGTACTTAAAATACAATTAGCCCGTAGTGAAGTTAATCGAGTATCGGGTCTCTCCTTTAACGTGCTATTAATGCGCCCGAACACAGTTGGTGTGATTGTCTTATCCGGACTTTCGGTTAAGAGAACCTAATGGGGCATTTATATATGATAGATATATCATATAGAAATTTGGACCGATTTGATTAGAGTTCACGATATAATTCCGTAATCGAGAAGTCTTATCGAATCAATGGATGATCATATTTATGGATATATCTTAATCTGAGGTGATCACGATCAAGCGCTTGAATCGATTATGAAGTTTGACTTGACGGTTAAGGATTACACCGAGTCCGTGGTGCGAATTACCCCATCTTGGCATTGTCTTTGGATTGAGTGAGTAGTACGTGTTATCACAGATCACGGAATCCATTCCTTCCATTTATGGAAGTAGATAAACGATTCCCTTATTTGTTAATCCTAGAAAGCGATCGATCGCGCGAGTTCATATCACATCGATTGATCACCGGTGAGTTGTATGAATTAATTGATCACTAGGGGTTAATGGTAAATAAGGATAAGAGGTTCTAAAAAAGGGTTAACGGTAACTTCCCGATTTAGAATGAGCGATCTATGGAGGATTAATCCATATGTAATGATTATATCAATGGACGCTTATTATTATTCTCGTGAGGAGATAAATATAATCTCATAATCGGAGGAGTGCGATCACGGGATTATGGTGGCATATTCTGTGATTGATTTATCGAATATAATTATTCTATAATTATTTATTTGATTTATCGGAGTCGCGATTATTAGTCCATGGTCCCCGACGTGCCTCCTAATATAGCATAGCTATTCTCGGACGTCGAATCCTAATAATATTAATTTAGTTCTTATTGGACTTTATTAAACGATATGTGAATTAATTGTTTAGTGGACTATTAAATTAGTTGGGCTAAATAATTAAATATGTGGGAAAGACATTTTCCATAATCTTGGCCCAAAAATTGTGTTATAGTCGAAATTATTGTGACTAGGTCACAAGAGGTAAATTTCGACCCCAAGGCATGTTTAATGAACAAGAAATTAGTTTTCTTGTGATTAATAAGACATGTGCATAAAATATTTATTGGATAAATATTTATGGTAAGAAATAAAGATAAAGATTATTCTAGATTTGTTCTAGAATATTTTGGGATTATCTTTTATTTAATAGGATTATCATAATTGATTTTGTATTAATTATAAAATCCTTGGGGCTTAAGTTTTACTCTCCTATATAAAGAGAGTTCTCCAAGCCAAAGAACACACTACAATTTTAGACTTCTACCTCTTAGAGGTGAAGGAAAATTTCGACCAAGGGTATAAGGGAAAATCTTTGAGATTTTTCCGGGTAGCATATCGGAAGGGTTCGAGTCGAGAATTTCCTTCCACCGGGAGTTGCTTGGATCACACGTACGGAAGATCGTGGTGCTCTTCACGCTTTCCTTCGTTCATCCTATTGCGGTTCTTCAACTTGGATTTTGAGATCCAAGAGGTATGTTCTACAACCCCCTTGTAGATATAGATCTAGTTATTTTATTACGTGTAGTTTATAGATCTAGATCCATAAATCGTTTCCGCTGCGGATGATATTACTAACAGTTCTTGTGTGTTTGATCCTTGATCCAAGTCCTCTATTTATAGTGTGAGATCCAACGTTCATCTTGTTTGAAATTTGAATCCTTTAGATATCAACGGCTAGTTGACATATTTCAGTGACCGTTCTGAAATGACAGTCCTTCATCCAATGAGAATGATTGATTTGCAACGGTTGAATTTTCTTTCAGCTTTTTGGATGTCTCTTAGCTCTAAAACTGAGTTGTTTATAAATGGTCAATTTTAAGCTTCTGAAAACTGAGTGAGTAAGTTTTTTTGTTTAGAGCATTAACTGAGTTTTTACTCTTCTTCAAAACTTAATACTCTATTGTCCATCTGATTTGTATTGACTTAATCAGAGTACACCATATCTTATAAATCATCTAAGATATCGTTGTCCTTATGTATCTTAGGTCTTGATACAAGATCCACAAAGTAAGTTCAGGTCATCACAGTCTTGCCTGAATTCTAACCTTATAGTCTTGGCTTTGGTCTTCATAAACTGAGTTTGAAGCCTCAGTTCTTCATTCTTCAATAACTGAGTCTGTGTCCCTCAGTTCTTCATTTACTGAGTTTGTTACCTCGGTATACCCGCTTCTAGATAAGCCAATCGAGTCTGTGTCCTCAAATGAACTTACCTTCTTTGATTCGAGTAAAATTCAGTTTTCGACTCTGAGTAACATTTTCAATTTTGTTGTGAGTTATCAGTTTCTCTGATGTGTAATCCCAGTTTTCTAGATGATTTTTCAGTTTTACGACTCTCTAATTATTACAGTACTTGTCTGATTTAACTTATACATAGATCTGACTCTAATAAAGCCTATACATAATATTTATAGACATCTTTTAGCTCTTCACTATAACAGCTAGTTTCAGCACTTCATCAATGAGGTGTAATCAACCAAATAAACAAATAAGATAATCATCATCAAAACTCAAATTTTATTTCTAGCACTCCCAATATTATAATGATGGTGATGAGCCCTTGTTCGGATCCAACAGATCAGCCCAGTCGAGAGTTTACCTACCTTGGGTATATCGTTATTATCGAGATATGAGATCTTATGAATATTTGGGTTACGACTCGACATCTTGCGGTGATCGGCCCACGTCAGGACCGTCTGATTTTAAAGACAAGGGCTGCTATCACGTAGAGATGTGAGCTGTCAAAGAGTTGACTAGTCAACCAATGGAAGCCACATGAGATGCGACCCGTAAGCGAACCTATCTTTCGAAATTGACCCGGTCGATCGGCCCACGTCGGGGATCGAGTCAATTAGATTGGATTCCATCCGCTAAAGAATTTTGGATAATTCTTGAAAGTCAATTGGGAATAGTTGACTAGTGGGAGCAAAATCATAAACCAAAATACCATTTTGATTTTGCATGTATAAACAACAACACTATTTTATTTTTATTTTAGGTTGTAGTATTTTAGCAAACTTTTTTTATATTTTTTATTCTCGATTAGTAAAACCAAATTATGACTGTTACCTTTTGAGAAATGTTCTCATATATGGTTAAGTAAATTTTAATCCTTTTAAAAAAATAAGCAATGACACGAGCAACCCCGTTATAGTAGTTAGAGACAATGAGACTACATATTTGATGGAGTGCTCCAAGACTTTAATTATTAATGAAAATGGAAGCTAATGATGTGATTAAATCACTTGAAATAAGTTTCAACAAATTAATCATACATTGATACGATCCAATATGATCATTCCGGCATACGTGATGACGGTCGATTTGTACCCATTATTCTGCAATCTTTACCCTTGATTTTGATGTAAAATAACCTTAAGAGAGTGATAATAAGTCGTTAAGTGCCTAATTTAGATATACCCCGTGTTACGATTTATTATTATGCATTTCGGTAATTTATCAAGTATTTGGTATTACAAACTATGTTTTTGTATGATAAATACTGATGAGCATTATGGACGGACTACGGAGAAGGAATTAAAGATCCAGGACAAGGCAGATCCGGCCAGAAGATAGAAGGCGGAGCCCAAAAGCGGTGGAGGCTCGGTCGACCGAGCCAACTATTCGGTCGACCGAGTGGACTTAAAAGCCCAACAGAGTCCAAAGACACTACTTAAGTCGGTTAGGGTTTGGGAATCCGATCCTTAGTCGGTTTCTAAGTCGGTTTTGAGCTCTATATAAACACATTGTCATTAGTATTATTTATTCATTCATACATTGATTCAATCATTCATAAAAGAGCACAATAAATCGAGAGTTTTTCAGCAAGTTAGGGCTGCAACAATGTAAGCCCTTAAATCTTCATGTTTTATTTTTAAGTAATTAATTCTTCCAATTACGTTCTTATCATTTGAATTAATTAAACATAGCTAGATGATGTGATTCTTGGCTATGACGTCAGGTGGTGGTGACACACTTGTCAATGAGGATCCCATGACCTACGTCATAATCTAGATTTATTCATGACTCTATTTGATTTAATTAATGTGTATCTATGATAGTTTATATAAGTGATGTATGAATTCTTTGTTTAAACTGCTCGTATAAGGAAACACTGAGAGGTTATTTCTAGGATGTAATTAGGGTTGAATTCGTCCGGGTGACCGAACAGAGTCGTTCGGTAGACCGAGCCACTTCACTCGGTCGGCCGAGCCCTAATCTCATCGATTAAGTCCGCCACGTCTTTATGGTGGGTTTAACCTAGTTGAATTTACTTTCTCAGTAGGTGTGGCTACGGCTACGTTGCTCGTCAGTTTTTCACTAGCGTATTATTAGGAAATACCAATATAAGACGTCTAGTTCGGCTCATGAACGATCTTTCGGGACTTTCAGCAAGGTCTAGATTAGTTTTGTATTAGGGAATTGTCGACACCTAGTCATACGTAAATCGTAGATTAACAAGAAACTAACCAAGTAATTGTTAATAGGACGAGGGCTTGAGCGATCGTTTAGGAAGTACGCCTAACCATAGGAATGTTGCCTAAGCGAGGTGTACGGTTAATATCGGCATCCTTAGAGTAATAAGCGTGTGAGTTATATGAGATGGAAACCCAAAAGGTGAAGTCACGTAACAATACCATAGTGATCTAGTAACCTACCCGGTGCTAAGTCAAGTTAAGGGGATGACTCCCGTAGCCAATTAAATATGAATATAGCCAGATTGACAGTTAATGAGTTAGGTCATCTTATATAAGTTGTCTTGGTCCAAACGATAACGTTGGTAATTGGTGTCTTTTTAGTTTGAGTTTGTTTATCTTATTTTGTCTTTTATGTTGGTCTTAGACTGTTGTCCAATAACGAATTAGGTAAGTTAATTATTTAAACCTAGGGTCCACATTTTGATTCCCTGAGGGATCGACCTTGATTCACCATCACTATGCTACGATGTACCTAGTGCTATTTCTAGTATTTGGTGGTCAAGTAAAATAAATTTATAACCTGATCAGACCGCAATCAAGTTTTTTGGCGCCGTTGCCGGGGAATCAATGGCCCAATGATTGTTTAAATAATTATTTTTATCTACTTCGTTCTTTCTTTATTGTTTTTAGTTGAATTATTTATTTTTCTTTTGACGAATTATCTGTACTTGTATGCTGTTAAAGGATTAGAGCAGGAATGGGGAAGATATTTGTTCGGTCGACCGAACGTATGTACTCGGTCGACCGAGCCTGTTCCAGCTTTAATTTTATATACAGTGTCGTTTCCCCAGTATTCTGTTTCCCCCTGTTTGTAGGTTGTAAGTTTGACAACAGTATGAGCAATCATACTGTTTGTCAATTTACTAATTGTTTATTGTTTTTCAAATATTGCAGATAATTCGAAGTAAATCACTCACTTAACCTGCTCAAGATCAGCAAAAATGTCATCAAATGATTTTATCAAAGGCCAAGAAGAAGTCAAGGTTTACTGAACCAAAACTACACCTAAAAGCCGTTAACACCAAAGCTCATGGAAAGGATAGAAAAGATGAAAGCGAAAATCCGAGAGGCAAGGAAATCGAGGAGGCTAAAAAGCCTATTGGCAAAGAGGTATGTCTATTTGAATCCGGAGGAAATTTCTTCGGATACCGATTCGATTTTTTAGATTATGATGATTACATGTCCGAGATAGAATCGAGTCGAGAGGTAGCGTAGCTATGGAGAGCCCTATTGTCATACATTACAGAGGCGAAATATTAATTAAAGACGAGTCTCGTGATGCAAAAGTTAGCGAGACCAGGAGCTTTTATGGTTGGAGTAACCCTAGAACAAACCCACTTAGGTTTAGCCTTGATTGATTCCGGTTCGAGCCTTAATATCTTTCCTAAAAGACTTTGTGATAGGAATTTCATTCTAACACCCACTAACACCCCGCTCCAAGTTAGATTAGCGGATGGAACTAGGACAATCATGATTGGGAGACTGAACAACATGATTATTGGTGTGGGGCAATTACGGTTTAAGATAGACATAGTGGTAATGGAAATCGAGGAACATCCTGAATGCCCAATCATTTTGGGTAGATCGTTTATCAACACCGCTAGAGCCTTCATACGGATGACCGGACATGAGATAGTATTGTTTGACGCCAAGGGTTACGAGTGTTATGGGATAACAAATCCGAATTTCCACTGTGCGGTAAGTGTGAACGTGTTAGAAGTAGTTGGTTCGGAGAAGCTTGATGCCACTCAAGGTCTAGGAAAGGATCTTGATGATAATGTCGATGATAAAGATGAGAGGAAGTCCTTACTATTCTAAGCCGAATAGGTCATTTCACTGCGCACCACGACCAATATTGAAGTTGTAGACCTACCTAAGGATAGGAGGACCGAGGCGAAGAAAGCGAACTAGGAGAGTTCGTAACAAAAGCTCATCGAAATCAGAGATGAATCCAAAAGTCGGCGCTTATGCGGATGGTCAATTAATTTGTCTTTTCATTGGACTAAGTTCCAAAGGAAGGGCACTCGTAGAAAAGGACGATAAAACTTTTCGGTGAAAGGCGCCGGGTGAAAACCTGGCAAGTCAAGAAGCGATGTTAGGAGTGATGATTTTGGAAGTCGAGCTATAGACTCAAAATTTAGAATTCTTTTCGTTTTCATGTATTTTATTTTATTTCATTTTTATTTTTAGTATGAATAAAAGTAACGTAGAATGACGAGAGCCTTTTTTTATTTTTGCCGTGTTCCAATGACCATTAGGTTACGGATGTGCAAAAAGTTTTTTTACTCGAATCATTTTAACGTGAAGTAGAGTAGGAAGAGAAATCATTATAAAATGTATTGATGATGAGAATTTGGTGAAAAGATGCTTAGTTTCAAATTTGTATTATTTGGAAAAAGTGATGATTTATATGTTAATGGATTGTGGTTGGATTATTCGATTTTTGAGGTGAGGATTTTTCAAATTGTGACATAATAATTTTGATAGACTTATGTGTTCTAGCTTGAAAATTTCGTGTGTATCAAATTTAGGAGGTCAACTATCATTTATTTTTACACATCCCCATTTTTCATTTCCCAATACACCTTTTCATTTCCCCCATTAATTTATTCCTCCAACAAAACCATTCCACTCCTCAATCCTTGCCTTTCTATCTCCACCAATCACCTTCCACCATTTCAATCCTTTCACTTTCCACATCTTTCTATTTAAACCTCCTTTTTCTCTTCATCATTTCTACACCACAAAATCTTCATCTTCTCCAAATCCCAATTTTCTTCTCTCCATTAATTTCCATTTCCAATCTTTCTAATACTTTCCATCCACCCAAGATTGGGGATAGTAATCTAAATGATCCCCTCCAATATCACAATTTGTGATTGTTCATATCTCTGAAGGATTATCCAACCCAGTACATCACGGGGAGACTGAACCTCGGCAGCAGAGCTTCGTCGATTCGGTCGGCCGAACCTTTCTCGCTTTCGGTCAACCGAGGCCATTCTCTCGGTCGACCGAGAGCTTCATCTTCTTTGCATCTCTATCGGCGTTGCTCTGTTCGGTTACGCAATTATGCCACCAAGGCGGCGATCTCTCGCGCGATTTGAAGCGATCCAATGATGCCATACCCTTGATCAACGGGTGCCGCAATTCACTAGCCAAGAGGTATTTTCGGTTTATCGAATTTTTCTTACAATTCGCGGTACACGGGCTCGGGATTAGATTTGACCAAGCGTGGACAAGAGCCGCATTCGATCCCAGTGGAGTATTATCGGTGGCAAGAGGTTGTTGCGCCACCGCCAAGTTAATGTCGATCGGGTAAGAGAGTTTTATTCTTATTTACGCGTGCACCCACACATGAATTTAGTCCAGGTTCGTGGCAAATCCATTGTAATTACTCCGGGGACTCTTAATAATTATTATGGTCTCGATACCCGGAGGAGGAGCCGAGTACAGTGGACGTTTGATGAGTCGATGCATGGTTGGAGGAGGTTGGTGCCCATCTCGGGATAGCATGGACAATAGGGAAGTTGCTCGCACTTTTGAGGAGCCATACTTTTGGCGGTGGGAAGATAAGTGCTTACATAGGCTTATCCGTTCTAACATTATTCCGGCCAAGCATGTGTCTACGAGTTTACTATGCACATGCTCTGGCCGATGTATTAGTTAAGCAGAGGATGGCTGTTAATATTGGGGCAGCGATGCGTTACGAGATGATCGCCGATGCTCATAAGCCTAGACACATCTTTGCCTTATGGTTCATTGATCACTTCATTATGTGAGGCGGTGAGTGCCCGGTGCTATCGCAATTGACTCTTATGTTAGGCCCATGCCTATCCTATCTTTGGATTCTGTTGCACCACCTCTTGTGCAACTTTGATGATGACGGTCCAGTGATGACGATGTGCAATTCCAAGATTTTCTGAAGCGAATCCCAATGTTTTTCCATTAGCCGTTGATCCGAATGATATACCTTCGGACTAAGCATCCGTGTTAATCTATTAATTTTCTCTTTATCAATGTGTTTTTATTTTTGATTTCGTGTACCAATAAGTTAAGTCGTGTTGTATGGAGTTCGTTTTGAATTTCCTAATGAATAAAATTTGTCTTATTCTTGTGTTGGATATTTGTGCATTATTTTCACTATAATTATTAAGTATGGGCTTAAATATGTTTAAGGCAATTATTATACCTTTTACAGTCCATTTGATATGATTATATTTTTCTGGACTAACCCTGTAACGAGTTCCAAGTTTTTTGTTAAAGATGTTTGTTGCAGAGGTTGCATTTTATTGCCGTTGGTAACTGTATTTGTCTGTCAAAATTCTCCGGAGTTCATCAAGACTTGTTCAACTCCCGCACTTATTCCAGAGCTAGGTTCCTTGTTCTTTTTTTTTTATACATTGAGGACAATGCATAGTTTAAGTGGGGGGTATGAGTCACTTAGCTCATGTAGCATACTTGAATAAGTTTGTATATCAAATAATGAGTAAATTTTAAATTTTTTACATTACAATCACACTTATCTTTTGTGAATTCCCGAATTTTGTATTTAATAAGGTAGGAACCATATTTCGTTAGTACGTGGTCATGTTATACTCTTGCGATATAATTTCAGTAAGCTTAAAGATATTCATATTATAAGTGGCTAGTAGTTAGTTATTATTCGATTACTCAAAATATGAATCAACGTTTACCACGTTTATCAAAAATGGAAATATATGTGTACATTGCATAGATAATGGGTTGTGCACTTTGGTAATCAATACTTATCGTCGATGTATTCTTAATCTTCTAGCTACAAAAGCGGAATAATAAGCTTGAGATATATCGTGTTTTGCCAATGAGCTAAACACTGGGCTTGTAGTCAATTACCAAAGTAGCCTTGCGCTTGTGGTAATATTCATTGCTATATGTGATCTAAGATAGGGGATACTTTAAAAGTTTTCTTCCTTGAGATTTGTAGTATTTGAAAAATGTGAAGAATTGAAAAATTCAACTCTTAAGAGGCTTTGAGTAGTACTCGGTCTCCAAGTCCAAAACCGTATAGATATATTCTTGCTTATTGTTCTAGTGCTTTACCCATTGCGAGGCTTAAGCGAGAGGATCTCGATGATGGTGGGATTTGAGAATTCAAAGTAGGCATAACCATTAATCATGCCACATTTATAAAACCAATGCATGTGCACACATCACTTCGATTCATACCGAGTAGTGAATGATGGATACCTTATTAGCATATATAGTATGAGTTGATTCGGGTTTCTTGTGTGAGTATGGTGTGACCACTGGAAAATGATCATATGGGGAATAACTTGTTAATACTTTGATCGGGGACGATCTAAGGCTAAGTGAAGCGATTGATGACGATCGATTTGTACCCATTATTACGCAATCTTTACCCTTGATTTTGATGTAAAATAACCTTAAGAGAGTGATAATAAGTCGTTAAGTGCCTAATTTAGATATACCCCATGTTACGATTTATTATTATGCATTTCGGTAATTTATCAAGTATTTGGTATTACAAACTATGTTTTTGTATGATAAATACAAATGAGCATTATGGACGGACTACGGAGAAGGAATTAAAGATCCGAGGACAAGACAGAGCCCAAAGAGAAGATAGAAGACGGAGCCCAGAAGCAGTGAAGGCTCGGTCGACCGAGCCCAGCTATTCGGTCGACCGAGTGGACTTAAAAGCCCAACAGAGTCCAGCACACTACTTAAGTCGGTTAGGGTTTAGGGAATCCGATCCTTAGTCGGTTTCTAAGTCGGTTTTGAGCTCTATATAAACACATTGTCATTAGTATTATTTATTCATTCATACATTGATTCAATCATTCATAAAAGAGCACAATAAATTGAGAGTTTTTCAGCAAGTTAGGGCTGCAACAATGTAAGCCCTTAAATCTTCATGTTTTATTTTTAAGTAATTAATTCTTCCAATTACGTTCTTATCATTTGAATTAATTAAACATAGCTAGATGATGTGATTCTTGGCTATGACGTCAGGTGGTGGTGACACCTTGTCAATGAGGATCCCATGACCTACGTCATAATCTAGATTTATTCATGACTCTATTTGATTTAATTAATGTGTATCTATGATAGTTTATATAAGTGATGTATGAATTGCTGTTTAATCTGTTCTGTATAAGGAAACACTGAGAGGTTATTTCTAGGATGTAATTAGGGTTGAATTCGTCCGGGTGACCGAACAGAGTCTTTATGGTGGGTTTAACCTAGTTGAATTTACTTTCTCAGTAGGTATGGCTACGGCTACGTTGCTCGTCAGTTTTTCACTAGCGTATTATTAGGAAATACCAATATAAGACGTCTAGTTCGGCTCATGAACGATCTTTCGGGACTTTCAGCAAGATCTAGATTAGTTTTGTATTAGGGAATTGTCGACACCTAGTCATACGTAAATCGTAGATTAACAAGAAACTAACCAAGTAATTGTTAATAGGACGAGGGCTTGAGCGATCGTTTAGGAAGTACGCCTAACCATAGGAATGTTGCCTAAGCGAGGTGTACGGTTAATATCGGCATCCTTAGAGTAATAAGCGTGTGAGTTATATGAGATGGAAACCCAAAAGGTGAAGTCACGTAACAATACCACAGTGATCTAGTAACCTACCCGGTGCTAAGTCAAGTTAAGGGGATGACTCCCGTAGCCAATTAAATATGAATACGGCCAGATTGACAGTTAATGAGTTAGGTTATCTTATATAAGTTGTCTTGGTCCAAACGATAACGTTGGTAATTGGAAGGTTAATTACGTTTGTGTCTTTTTAGTTTGAGTTTGTTTATCTTATTTTGTCTTTTATGTTGGTCTTAGACTGTTGTCCAATAACGAATTAGGTAAGTTAATTATTTAAACCTAGGGTCCACATTTTGATTCCCTGAGGGATCGACCTTGATTCACCATCACTATGCTACGATGTACCCTAGTGCTATTGCTAGTATTTGGTGGTCAAGTAAAATAAATTTATAACCTGATCAGACCGCAATCAAGTTTTTTGGCGCCGTTGCCGGGGAATCAATGGCCCAATGATTGTTTAAATAATTATTTTTATCTACTTCGTTCTTTCTTTATTGTTTATAGTTGAATTATTTATTTTTCTTTTGACGAATTATTTGTACTTGTATCTTTGTTAAAGGATTAGAAGCGGGGAATGGGGAAGATATTTGTTCGGTCGACCCGAACGTATGTACTCGATCGACCGAGCCTGTTCGACTTTAATTTTATATCTGATGTCGTTTCCCAGATTCTGTTTCCCCCTGTTTGTAGGTTGTAAGTTTGACAACAGTATGAGCAATCATACTTGTTTGTCAATTTACTAATTGTTTATTGTTTTTCAAATATTGCGAGATAATTCAAGTAAATCACTCACTTAACTCCGCCAAGATCGCAAAAATGTCATCAAATGATTTTATCAAAGGCCAAGAAGAAGTCAAGGTTTCTGAACCAAAACTACACCTAAAAGCCGTTAACACCAAAGCTCATGGAAAGGATAGAAAAGATGAAAGCGAAAATCCGAGAGGCAAGGAAATCGAGGAGGCTAAAGAAGCCTATTGGCAAAGAGGTATGTCTATTTGAATCCAGAGGAAATTTCTTCGGATTCGATTCACTTTAGATTATGATGATTACATGTCCGAGATAGAATGAGTCGAGGGTAGCGTGACTATGGAAGCCCTATTGTCATACATTACAGAGACGAAATATTAATTAAAGACGAGTCTCGATTGATGCAAAAGTTAGCGAGACCAGGAGCTTTTATGGTTGGAGTAACCTAGAACAAACCCACTTAGGCTTATGACAATTAATGCCACAAATAATTGTTTATTACTCTCAATGACTATTTTTAGAAATAGTCAAATGTTCTTAGTGAAGTACAACAATTCGGAAAGCCCAAAAAGTTCAAGCTGAATATGAGATCGATGAGCTATTTAGGAGTTAATCTTTAATTGGATTAAAGTAATTAATCCCTGGAGGGAGTTTCAAAAGCTGCCTGACATAGAATCAGATTCTCCCTTGAAGGATACCATCTTTAGGATACGCAATTAGATTGTGCTCCTAAAATGGAAACAACACTTTATGCGATAAAGATATGACGTAAGCCATACGAAGTATCCCTTACCTGCTTTTGGATAGTGACCTTATTCAATACATATACTTGACCTAGTTCCAAAGAATAGAGGTTGAATGAATTCCATATCGGATATGGAAGACGATAACATCAAATCCATCTTAACCGATGATTTAGGGTTGTCGTGCTTCTAGCAAGCAAGCAATGTTTGAAAGGCTTGGAGCTTAGTATGACATGTGCAACTTTGTGGGATATCTTTGCAAGTACGTTAGATATCATTTACTTACCTGCGGCGCAAAACTGTTTGTCTCCAAACATGCTGTCTTCTAAAGGAATTGTTTCTTCCAAAAGAAACAACAGGAGTAATTTGAGATCTCAAAAGAGTTTGAGGACCACAAAGAGATATTCAACCGTTGGAACATGAGCTGGTGCCGTATAGCGATGAGGTACAAGACACTGCTCAGCCGACCAAAGTATTATATGAGTCTGTAGATGACCCCACACGCTGAAATGGCTACTGGTATGTTCATCTTGAAGAATGAAGATCTCACGACTTATGTAAGAATGCTTGAAAGGCAAGATTAAGAGATATGGCTTGGAGCCATAGTATCTAAAGCAGATTCTATGTATGACAACCGAGTTATGAATCTAGTCTGATTGACCTGAAGAGAATGTCTCTAAAAGGTGTAGCATGTCTTTAGCCTAAAAGTGGGGTATGCACTCATATGATTCCGTACGTGCGGTATAAAAGACTAACATGGATGGTAGTACGGTTACCGTGAGGCTAAGTTGATAGGCTGAAGGCTACGGGGTGTAAACCTTGTAATTGCCTTTGTGCTACCAGCTATGCTTAAGTCTATTCAGATAGTGCTTGTTATAGCTTCGTATCATGGCTATATGATAGTGTTGAAAACTTTGGGCCAATGGCTTGATGTTCATAGACTAAGTTTATGAGATCCATTTATGGACTCAAACAAGTTCCTCTATATATGTTCCTTGCATAGATAAATCAAAAGAGTTTGATTTAATCAAGAGGAAAGATATGCCTTATGTGCAGAAGGGTTATGATAATGCGGTTTATTATCACGGTGGCCCTGCAGTGTATGTTGAGTGGATATCTGGCCTATTTGATGTGTTTAATAGTGTATAGGACCGGTGGTGCCCGGCGGTGCTGCGGTGGAGAATATGAATGCTTGAGAGTGAAGGTTTTTGGCAGAGTATGGTTCTTTGTTAAAATTAGAATATATCTCTTTGTGGGTACACAAGCCCTCCTTTTATACAAGGAGGGAAGCTTAAGAGTTAAGTAAGACAGATAATATCTTAGCAGTTAAGTAAACTAAATATCTAGATGATAAGTGGACTGATTATCTCGGCGGCGTCCTATGTGGTCGCGTAGGTCGCCACATACAAGGTCGCATGCTTCATCGTCCAGCCTCACCCTTACCTTCTGCTGCTTCCTTTTAAGGCTTGTGCGATCTCTTATGGACCTATTGTACAAGGTCGCAGGTCGGCCCCCTGAGCTACTAGTGACCTTGTAGGTTTGAAGGCTCATGGCGGGGACCCGACTGTGGTGACCTCGACTTGACAGGCATCACGAACGCTATGGCCGTGAACCTTATCCGACGTGGTCGGATAGATAGGCTATTTCCGGACTCATAGGTGGCGATATTATCCGACGTCTTAGGCATTTTCATGAAATGTCAAGCACGAAGTAATGTGTACGCAAGGATTATGCACTGTTTGGGTCTATGGCGACCTTGTCGTCTGAGGCGACTTGCTCACTTAGGACCGTGCTATTCAAGCGGATGGCCTCAAAGTGATTTTGGGTCTATGGCGACCTTGTCGTCTGAGGCGACTTGCTCACTCAGGACTATGCTATTCAAGCGGATGGCCTCAAAGTGATTTTGGGTCTATAGCGACCTTGTCGTCTAAGGCGACTTGCTCACTCAGGACCATGCTATTTAAGCGGATGGTCTCAAAGTGATTTGCTGATAGCCTGTTGACGGTGAGCTCTATTCTAGGTGAGGTGATCTATCAGTTCATGAGTTGGGGAGTAGTTGAACCGTCGGATCGTGGCTGTAGTCAACTTTCTCGATAACCATAATTACGTGCGCATTGACGCCCTCTTGGTAATCGCCTGAGTAAACACGTGGGCAATGATTGACACCCATAATGATTACGGTTTTTGAATTTCAAAATCTGAATCGACTGCGCAAACCCAGACCGTTGGATGGATCGATCTTTGGCCGCACGGTCAAACTTCCCCTGCCTATATACGGCTCCAAACCTCAAATCTTCTAACACTTATCGCCTACTCCATTCTCTTTAGCTTTTCCTCTCTCGTTCTTGTGTGTTTTCTGTGAGCGCAAGGGTTTTCCGGTGAAGATTAGGGATTCCGGTGAGAGCTTTGAAGAGGATTCAGAGGTTACGGTAGCAAGTTTGGGGTTTAAGGCAAGGATTTGGGGTATTACGGTGAATATTTGAATATTCCGGCTACGGGTTTGAGGACACCGACGTGTTTTTCCAGTTTCCGGCTTGATCTTTGCCTAAAGAACAGGTAAATCTCCCTCCCTTGAGCCTCTCTCTTTACTTTTCTTCTAGCATGTCGATTCGTTTTTCAAGCTCGTTTTGTTTCTAGCAATGTATGCTCGACCTAGGATGTTTTATGGGGTAAAAGTCGGGACTTATGGAGTAGGAGTTCTTGTTTTGGTATGGTTTTTCTTCGAAATGGTACGAAATAAGCACGTTTTTGCTACCAAAGATAGTTCTCTGGGTAGATATACCTGGATATTTAGCTCTGAGACCCTGTGTATTCCTTCTTACTTTTTCTCTTGTATTTGTGTTTCCATTGCATTTCTCTTTTCCCGTTGCGTTCCATTTCTCCTGTAACATTGGAGGGGAAGGTGTCGAGTCGGGTGCGATTACCTCTTTGGTTTAATCTTCATTATCCCAGGTGGCTAAAGAGCTCCGCCTTTCCCTCTTGTTTTACAGGAAGGATTACCCTTCTAGCCCTGAGGTCGTCGCTAGGGATGACCTAGCTGATGAGTTGGCCGAGATGGAGTCCGTTGCTCAAGTAGATGATGATACTTTTGATATCGGCAGTTTTCTTCCTGATCCAAGGCAGTGACGTAAAAAGAGTCACAAAGAAGCTGCCCGTAGTCAGGGTGAAGGAACAAGTACTAGCACCGCTGGAGGCGATGAGGATTCCGATGCCGAAGATCAGGCCACTGAATTCAGTACCAGCGGAGCCGCTGGGGGTGATGATGTAACTTTAGTTGAGGATGCCGCTCTTCATGAGCTGATGGGCTCAAGTGAAGATGAAAATGCGCCCCTACCTCGTAAGCTCGCTTGGCACGTCCCTAAGAAACCCAAGAGGAAAAGGGATCTAAGGCCAACAACTGTCGGTGGCATCGAAAGTGAAAATCCTAAGCCCAATAATCCGGAGGCGCTGAGAGAGTTTGCCCTCCCGGATGAATATGAGAAAGCTCTAGAGGAAGAGCGGGCTCGGCTCCGAGACAGTGACCTCAACAATTTCCTCAGACGTCGATACAAGATCGACATAGATATTTACAGATTCTCCTTGTTTGACTATTCAAAAGATGAGGACAAACTCAAACCTGGAGATCGTGAGGACTATGTTGGCGCTCGTCGTCCGGTGATTCCTTAGTTATTCATTTTGACCATTTTTATGTGGGGTTCAGAACCCCCTTCGACCTATTTTGGTGAAGATATTTGAGCTCATGGGAGCACTGCCAAGTGATTTTGCAGTTGGAGCAGCGATCCAGCTTATGGCTTTCATCGTGATGTGTCGGACGATGAAGTGTGAGCCCACTCATACTCTTTTGGGTCAGTTTCATCTTTTCTGTGGGACTTTTATTCTGGGGCAGATATCTCTGAGGACCAAGAATCCTCGCCTACTATTCTTGCTGCCCAACAAATTCATCACTGGAAGGAGCGCGTGCTTAAGGTGGAATCAAAGGTCGGTTGGCAATTTCTTCACGCCACCCCAAGCAAAGGGAAGTCTACTCTCTCGATTGGCAAGCCCCTTGTTAATGAGCTTCAATTCGTTAAAGGTCTTATGACCCTTATAAATTCGGATGGGATTGAGCCTTCTTTGAGAAATGTGGCTTGGGTCGACCTTATTGACCAAGGTTTGCCGTATGCATGCAAGGCGGGGATAGTTGGCCCGTGCAAGGCACAGGCCCTAGTCGCCATAGAACCGGAGGAGAGCGATCTTGACTGGATAGGAGAATGTCATCTGGGTAAATGTTTCCCTTCCGAGTGTACCAGATGCTTTGGCGACCCTAAAAGAAGACACCGCCGTAATTTTCTTCTCAATGTTTTTTATATCTTTACTTTTTGTACCTTACCTGCTTTGTGCTTCTCCTTTTTGCCCTATTTTTTGACGAACTCTTTTTGCAGACATGGTGGATGCGAATGAACGTCGAGCTCAAAAGCAAAGGCTTGTTGAAGAAGCCATGAAGGCACGGCAGGTGCTGTTAAAACAGGCTCCAGGGAGGATACCACATACTATTGATGCCTTATTAATGATGAGACGTACAATCCTACTCAGCCAGAACCGCCGGCGTATATAGGTGAGGGCTTAAGTCAGGCTGGCGGGGCCCAGAAGAGGCCGTAATATGATGCACCTGCTAAAGGGCCTCAGGCCCATAAGCGATCCAGAGTTGAGAAGCCCAAGACTGCTGGTGAGTCTCAAACCTCTAAGGGTACTGTTCGTTTTGATAAGCGACCTACTGAGAAGCCAACGTGATATATGTCAACTTTATAACAAAAATTTATAACATTTTGTAACATATTATTAATAATTTTATCTAAATATCTTAAAAAGTATTAATATAACTTATAAAAATCTAATAGTTACAAATAACTGTTGTAGTATAAATTATAACTTTTGTTATCAGATTTACCTGTGGTTTTGTTGTTTTTTGAATTATGCAGGTATTATGTGATACAAAGTAGAAGAATTGGAATCGAAAAATATAAAAATCTGATCATGTGGCTGATATTTGTCAAATCCGGCGCAGGCCGGAAGAAGCCGGTTCACGCCGGATTATGTGATGATTAAATCATGTTACTCCACATGCGTCTGACAAGAAGTACTCAAATTCAATTAATCCGGCCCACGCCTGATCAGTCTCGGCGCACACCAGATCATAAAACTCAGCATATAAATAGCCCTCATTTACGAAAGAAAAAAACCGTACCAATATATATATTTCTTTATCTATATATATATATATATACATTATCTTATCTCTGTAAATATTATTTCAGTAGGCATTCTGCCATAAAAAGTAGTTATAGTATCGTTGTAATGTTTAGAGTAATTATCGAAGATTGTTGATTTCATAGCTGTTGTTACATTCAGAGGATAAAAGCCCACTTCAACAACTGTAATCGGTAATATTCTAATGTTATTATGTTTTTTATTTATATAAGTATCTGTATATTAGTATTAATAATAACTATAGGCTAATTATACAACTAGCCAAGACATGTAATTGAGCTATTTTGATCTTTTAGGGAAATGGATGATGACTATGTTAAAATTTGATTAAAAATTGAATATGATGAATCTATTTCTACTTGGACTAATTGACAGCCCGTATTGACGTAATTAACCAGTATGGATAGAGACATAACCTAATCATGAACTCGACTGAGTTAGGATATGAGAAAAGGGTAGAAAGACTGGAAGGTAAAATTGGCCGCGTCGACAAAGCGGAACCCTCTTTCTTATCCAGGGACAGAATATTTATACTCGAGAGATTATCATGTCAAATCATTAGGTTTAATCGAGGTTTTACCAAGGAGGAGACATAGAACAAATTCATGCACTCGTATGAGGGGAAATTGTTAGCTGAGGATTATACCGTTTCACATAATCAATTACACCTTAAAACAGGAAGTTCGATCACATCCATTAAACTAAAGAGATCATGGTTCAATAATATTGTCTTGGTTAGTTCGTATAACTATTTATATTAGCATTTATTATATTGGTATCTATATATCTCTATATATATGCTATTTATATATCTAATTATTTATTACATTAGTATCATATTAATAAACCTTTATGATAAGGATTGCGACTTAGATTGAGATAATAACAACTAATTGGTGTTTAACCACATTTTGAATTATATTTTCATTTCCCTGAGGAGACGACCTTGTTCACTAGACTAGACTACAATTTGACCCGGTACACTGCCGGTAAGATTAGACACCAGTTCTAGACCAGATCAAGTTTTTGGCGCCGTTGCCGGGGAAACGACGTTAATTCATTTTGTCTATGGTTACTACTTGCATTAGTTCAAAATTCTTGAGGATAAGTCAACACTTTTCTTAATCACATTTCTATTTTTGTTTTTGGTACTTACCTTATTGGTAAGTAGCCACGTGTTATTTTTATTGTTTTCGTGTTGTTTTCCATTTTGTAGTTGATGACCCGATGCGGTAAGGCCCCACTCACTCCTTATAAGCCTGATATACATACTTATGAAAGGCAGTTAAGAGGAGAGAATAGACGTGGTCAAACCAGCCAATGACATCTTGGAGACAGATCTCCCCAGGAATCATCAACTCGAGGTACGGAAATGGCCGAGGCCAGTGAAGAAACAACACCTGAACAAGGGCTTGCTCATGCCCCAGGACATGGACAAAATCTCAATAATCCTAATCCACCATTACAAAATCTTCCTCCACCACCAAATCCCAACAACCAGAATCCCAATAATCGGAATAACCAGAACCGAAACCAGAATAATCATCATAATAATAACCCACCAAACCCAAGGCCTATTTGTGATCAGACCTTGAGAAGGAATGAAACTAACAATCCAATTCGTTTACCCAACGATGGAGCAAATAATTTTGAAATAAAATCCCATCTTTTTGGCTTAATTGACACGAGAGCCCAATTTCTAGGTAAGGATGACGAAGATCCGCATCATCACCTATATCTTTTTGAAGAACTGTGTAACACAGCCAAAAGCCAAGGTGCTCATCGAGAATTGACAAGAATGTCAATGTTTCCTTTTTCCCTAAAAGTAAGGGCAAGAGACTGGTTTATGTCACTCCCACATCATTCGTTGACAAACTGGCAGGACATTCAAACTGAGTTTCTAAAACAATATTTTACTCCGGGTAGGAATTTGGAGTTGAAGGTCGAAATTGCTAATTTTAGACAGGGATCCGAGGAAACACTTGGAAATGCGTGGGAAAGATTTAAAAAAATGTTAAGAGCCTGTCCCGATCATGGTTACTCTCTTGACATGCAAATTCAACTTTTCTGTCGTAAATTAAGATAGGACTCACGTGTTGATGTTGATCATGCATGTGGGGGTTCTTTAATGATGAGTGAAGCACAAGTTGTTTACGATGCTATTGAGAAAATTTCTAAGAATAACCGAATGTGGGAAACCGGCTCTAGCACGAGGAAAGTAGCATTTGTAGGTGAGTCTACATCAAACTCAGAAGTTTTAGCACACTTGGAAAATCTTAGTAGAAAGTTTGATGGCTTGCAAGGAAACAAGAACCTAAGCTCGGAAGGAAAGTTGTCGAATGAATATCCAAATGATACCAACGGAATGGAAGAATCCGAAGGATATTTGAGGGAAGAAGTAAGTTTTTTGCAACAACATAGGAATTTGAATAATGCCTATTCAAACTCATTCAATGCCATTAAAAGAGACCATCCTACCTTTCGTTGGTCTGAAAACCCAAGTAAGCAAGGACAACCACCCTATCCAACTCAGTACAAAAGCTCGTACAATGCTAATGTTCAAAACCAAAGTTACCAGGGAAATTCTTCAAACCAAAACCATCAATCACCACCCAGATCATAGCCACAACACACCACTCAAAGTATACCGGTTACTCAAAGCTCAACTCAGCACGTAGAAGGAGTGATAAGTGGGAAAAATTAATGGAAAACATGATGGGTGTGATGTCTTCTATAAGTACAGTCACTAAGGATATGAGTACCTTAAAAACATCCATGAGTGGACATGACACGAGGATGAGAACTATAGAGGCATCTGTACGAAATATGGAAGATCACTTTAATAGGGAAGGAGAACGAAAGAACAGTAGACCTCCGGGAGGATTACCTAGTAATACCGAAAGAAACCCGAGAGAGGTGAATGCTGTTATTACCCGAAGTGGAAGGGTATGTGGAAGTAACGGGGTAGAAAACTCCGGAAACAATGAAGTAGAAGATGATTTGGATGATAAATTCGAAAAGGACTTGGAACACAAGGACGAACCAGAATTCAGTAAAGAAGAAGAAGAAATCATTAATGATTTCTTAAGTCATGATTAGCATGTTGAAGCCGAAAGAGAAGAAGAGGAATGGATCAAAGTCCCGAGAATATTGAAAAATCCAAGGGCTAGCGATTTACGGACCTTATTTAATGAACATGTCAGAAAGGACGAGGTTACTGATAGTACAGTACAAGTAGGGAGTAGTAACACTCAACCAACAGAACAAATGAATAGGAACTCAAGACAAATTTCAGAGAAAGCAGTGCAGGATCATGACACATGGCGACCACCAAATGCTCAAATATTTAATGAAGCATCACCATCTAAGGAAAAAGGTAAGGAAGGCCTGACTCCAAACCCTCAAATTATTGACCTTGAGTCTTTACCTTACCCACCCAGGGATCAAATTAAAAAGTTGAAAACAGATAGGAAGTATGCACGTTTCCTTGATACATTTCGTCACCTCAATGTCAATATCCCTGTCATTGAAGCACTAATCAATATGCCCACTTATGGCAAGTTTCTTAAGGATATCCTGTCGAACAAAAAACGTTTAGAAGAATATGAGAACATTTGCCTTAATGAAGAATGTTCCGCAGTATTACAACACAAGCTTCCGCCTAAACTAAAAGACCCTGGTAGTTTTACCATCCCATGTGAGATTGGGGGTTTTTTGTTTAAGAAGGTGCTCTGTGATCTCGGAGCCAGCATTAATCTCATGCCTTATGAGGATTATAGGAAACTCGGAATAGGAAAACTTAAAAAACACCGAGATGACTCTCCAGATGGCAGATAGATCTATTAAACGTCCTAAAGGAGTCATCGAAGATGTATTGGTTAAGATAGATAAGTTTTACTTTCCAGTCGACTTTGTAGTCATGGAAATGGAAGAAGGATTTTCAGCACCTCTTATTCTAGGTCGACCATTTCTAGCTACAGGAAGAACCCTTATCGATGTCCAAAAAGGTGAATGAATTTTAAGAGTCAATGAAGATGAGGTCACTTTTAATATCTTTAAGGCTATGAAACATCCATACAAATCATAGGAATCATGTTCATTCATAGACACTATATCTTCCATTTATATGGATCATGCTGAATTGCGTTTTTTTGAAGATAAGCTCGAAGAATGTTTAGCCTTATCCATCTATGAAGGAGATAACCAGGAAATGAAAGAAGTCATTTTTTATCTCGACACCGGAAGTTCTTTTGAGAAACGACCATGGCATCGTTATTTGGATTTAGAACTGGATGGCCCAGTATTGAAACCTTCGGTAGAGGAGGCACCAAGGAATCTGGAATTAAAACCTCTCCCTTCGAATCTCAAATATGCCTTTCTTGAAGCTGATAATTTACTTCCTGTTATTATTTCATCATCATTAACCAAGTCACAGGAAGATCAATTGTTGAGAATGTTGAGGCAACATAAGAAAGCGTTTGGATGGACAGTGGCAGATATTCAAGGAATAAGTCCCGAGATTTGTTACACAAGATCATCTTGATTGAAGGAGCCAAACCATATATCCAGCCACAACGCCGCCTCAACCCGAATATGCAAAATGTGATCAAGAAAGAAGTTATTAAACTACTAGAGATGGGAATAATCTTTCCCATATCAGACAGTGAATGGGTAAGTCCCACCCAAGTAGTACCAAAGAAGGGTGGATTCACGATAAAAGAAAATGACAAGCATGAATGGATTCCAACAAGGGAAGTCACAGGATATCGAATGTGCATTGATTTTCGCAAACTGAATGAGCATACTAAGAAAGACCACCATCCGCATCCATTCATAGTACAGATGTTGGAACGATTAAGTGGACATAAATTTTATTGTTTCTTAGATGGCTATTCAGGCTATTTACAGATATTTATTGCAGCAGGAGTTAGAGAGAAAACGACTTTCACTTGTCCATATGGAACTTTTGCTTATAAAAGAATGTCGTTTGGATTATGTAACGCACCAGCTACGTTTCAGAGATGCATGATAGCAATATTTTCAGATATGGTAGAAATGTTTTTAGAAATCTTTTTGGATGACTTCAGCGTTTTTGGAGATTCTTTTGGAGAATGTCTCTCACACTTAGAACGTGTACTAAAACGCTGTGAAGACACAAACTAAGTTTTAAACTGGGAGAAGTGCCATCTAATGGTATCCGATGGTATTGTTTTAGGTCATAAAATTTCTGAAGAAGGTGTTGAGGCAGATAAAGCAAAAGTCGAAGTAATTAAAAAGTTACCCCCATCAGTAAATCTGAAAACTCTGAGAGGATTTCTTGGACATGCTGGTTTCTATAGAAGATTTATTGCAGATTTTTCATGCATAGCGAAACCTCTCAGTCATTTTCTTGAAAAAGAAGTGCCATTTAAGTTTGATGACAAATGTATAGAAGCATTTAAAGCTTTGAAGGCACGGTTGATAACTGCACCAGTACTAGTAGCACCAGATTGGAACTTACCCTTTGAACTTATGTGTGATGCAAGTGATCTGGCAGTCGGAGCTGTTCTAGGTCAGCGCCATAATAAAATACTTAAGGCAATCTACTATGCATCCCATACTTTAAACACAGCTCAGCTTAACTATGCAACAACAGAGAAAGAACTACTCGCTGTAATCTTTTCTTTAAACAAATTTCGATCTTATCTCATTGGTTCTAAAGTCATAAGTAAGAAGGATGCGAAGCCTCGTCCTCTTAGATGGATTCTGTTACTTCAAGAATTTGACATTGAAATTAAAGATAAAAAGGGCAGTGAGAATGTAGTAGCAGACCATTTGAGCCGTATGGAGTTTATAGAAGATGAAGGAAGGAGACAAGAGATCAAAGACTCATTTCCAGATGAACAACTCCTCATGATTGATGCTCCTCCAAGAATGCAACTTCTTAAAACTAGTAATATACCCAAAGAGAGCTCGCCATGGTTCGGTAATATTGTTAATTACTTTACCTGTGAATTTATTCCATCTCATTGGACATGGCAACAGAAAAAAAAGTTCTTTTATGATTTAAAATTTTACTATTGGGAAAAACCAGATCTTTTTCGAAAGTGTTCGGATGGCATAATAAGGAAGTGCGTGCCCGATAATGAAATTTCAAGTATCTTATCCTTTTGCCATGATCGTGAGGCTGGAGGCCACCATGGAGGGTGGAAAACCGCTTACAAAGTTTTGCAATATGGTTTTTTCTGGCCTACACTTTATAAAGATGCACACCACTTTGCACGGTTTTGTGAATCATGCCAAAAATGGGGAAACATTTCTAAAAAGCATGAGATGCCTCTCCAATCTATATTGGAGTGTGAACTGTTTGATGTCTGGGGCATTGATTTTATGGGCCCTTTTCCTCCATCATTTGGTAAGAAATTCATCTTAGTGATGGTCGATTATGTATCCAAATGGGTAGAGGCTGAAACTCTTCCCACTAATGATTCTAGAGTAGTGTTAAAATTCCTTAAAAAGAATATTTTCACGAGATTTGGCACTCCTAGGGCTATCATTAGTGACCGAGGATCACATTTTTGCAACCGTCCATTTGCAAAAATAATTGAGAAATATGGTGTAAAACATAAACATGGTACACCGTATCATCCACAAACAAGTGGACAAGTGGAAGTATCTAATAGAGAAATAAAAAGGATCATTGAAAAAACTATTGATTCAAACCGTAAAAACTGGGCAGGAAGACTAGATGATGCATTATGGGCATACAGAACAGCCGTTAAAACACCGATTGGTTGTTCTCCTTATAAATTAGTTTTTGGTAAATCTTGTCATCTCCCTGTTGAATTGGAACACCGAGCCTTTTGGGCTATTAAATTTCTAAATTTTGATCCTAAGGCTGTTGGTGATTATAGATTACTTCAGTTAACAGAACTGGATGAGTTTCGTCTCGATGCTTACGAAAATGCTCGAATTTACAAGGAACGCACGAAATCTTTCCATGATAAGAGAATCTATCGTCGTGAGTTCCATGTAGGTGATCGAGTACTCTTATATAATTCACGTTTGAAGTGGTTTCCAGGTAAGCTTAAATCAAGATGGACAGGTCCATATGACGTAACAAAGATCTACAAGTCAGGAGCTGTAGAACTAACTGATGGGAACATGACTTTTATAGCCAATGGCCACAGAGTGAAATTATTCGTAGAAGAAGAAGGAATACCACTAACAAGAGAAGTTATGCATCTTAGCGACCCTCCAACAGATTAAAAAGAGAAGTTTTGCTACAAACTCAGCTGATTACGGGTACAATCTTTCCTATTTACTTTTTAAATACATTTTAATTAGTTTAGTCTTTTACCGGATAGACATTAAAGAACTGGATGCCTTTTCTAGATAGAATGGGAGTTTTTCTGTTACTTATAAAATTAGGTCTTGATAAAGATGTCGCGTTTAAGATAGAATATATAGTTTTCAAAACAAATAAGAAGTTGTTGAACGAAGCTAGAACGAAAGCAGTATGCAATGGACAATCAAGAAGTGCAATGAAAAGAAGGGCAAAGTTCCTAATGAGGTGTAGAATCTGTGGAAAGAGTGAACACAATGGAAGATGTTCAGAAAACACAACCAAATCCCAGGATGAATGTTTGAATGTCATAAAAAAGGGAACGATTAGGTGGTTATCCGAAAATCCCGATGGAGATCAAAGAGAAAATTCAAATGCATCATTTCTTGGAGAAAGGTTGAGAGAACGACATGAGAGAACTCTTGAGGATCTAAAGATAAGAAGTTTCAATTCGACATAATTATTGAAATTTTTGAAATTTTCTTTATTAGTATAAAATATCTTAAAAGAATTTTATAAACTATATGATATTTTATATAAAAAAAAAATTATTTTTTTATTTATCTTTTATAAAAAAAAATTTATATATATATGATATAACTTAGGATAAAAAAAAATTATAAAACGCATTTTAATAATCCGGCGCAGGCCGGATTTATCCGGTTTACGCCGGATTTGATTACACATAACCCTACCGGGTTCCTTCTTCTTTTCTCTTCCTCTTCCCCAATTTCTTTTTACAGCCGCCGCCCCTCCCATTTTCCCCCACCTCTTCACACCAGAATTTTACCTCTTTTCTTTTCTAAATTTCCTTATTTCAACACCTCTTCTACCACAAACACTATAATTTCATACATTAAACTAAAAAGTTTCGTAGTTTTTGACATAAGTTCACCTCTACAGCAACTCCGGCGAATTTGACATTTTTTCCGGACATCTCACTATTTTTCTACATCTCTCCCATATCAAGGTAATCATCTATTATATTTAATTATCATTTTAATTATTTTCTTTTAATCATTATCAATGTTAAATTGTTATTTTAATCATTTAATCAATGTTAATTTATGGTTGTTTTATTTTTGTTGTTAATAATACCACATTCGTAGATGGCCGAATCATCGTCTACTCGTAAAAAAGGTACTAAGAAAAGGAAATCCGACCTGCCTGTTTTACCACCTGTGCACGAACCTAGGCCCCTAACACCGGAAGAAGAGGCTATATCTTTTAGGAAAACTGCTAGTCCTGCTGCCGTAGCCGCTTATGATAGATATTTTTCGAAATGCGCAATGTTACTAGAGCGTGGCATAGATTTTACTGCCTTGGGACCTGAATTGAAAGCAATTTTTGAGAGTAGAGGGTGGATGGAAATTGCTCACGAGCGTGTTGACCCTGTTAATGCCACAATGGTATCTGAGTTCTATTCCGTTATCTCTGCTCATGAACCTCTAGATGATGGCCCTTTGAGTTCTGTTCCTCTTAGAACTGCTACCATTCCTTTCACACCAGCAGTCATTAATGCCTTTTATACCATACCTGATGTTCCTGAGGAAGAGGATTTTTATTTTGTTTGGAATTTGATTCAGCCTAGTGTTTTGCAACAAAAAGCATACGAGGCTCAGCAAGCCTTTGATCCAGTTGCAACTTGGGTTGATAATAGGTTTCAGTACGGAGGTTGTATTAAGGATGTTAGAGCCATTAAGCAGTTTCTGGGCCATAATGTTAGTCCATCCACGCATGTTAGTGCTTATGGAAGAGATGATGTAGTTACTGCTTGGGCTATAGTTAATGATGTCCCAGTCAATCTAGGAAAGTTGATCTATACAAGGTTTGGGATTTTGCTCATGGCCGTACTCCGCAAGGGAACATGCCCTTTCCGAATCTTATTTCTGCCTTGTGCCGGTTGGCGAGAGTCCCGGCCCTACCCGCTGACAGAATCGTCTCTCCTGATGCCCCAATAATAGGCCCTAGACTTGCTCCACGTCCTTCTGGTACGCTTGACTATAACAACCCTAACCGTCAGCAGCACCAACCACCCCCTCGTACTCGAGTTCCACCCCTATTCGGTTCTTCCTCTAGATAACCTGTACACAATCAGGATAGGGATAACCAGTCTGATGGCATTCTCAGTGCAATTAATCAAGGTCAGCCCAATATGGTGTTAGGATTTGAGCGAGTCAGGCAATGGGCAGACGACATTAGAGTGGGAGTTCGAGGACAGCGGGCTTTCTTGAGAGGTCTAGACCCCGCCTATGAGCAAATCCCTGACGATCTGCCTCAGTGCCAGCCAAACCCCTATACTTTACCTGCTTGGATTCAGCCTATCCCACCGCCTCCTACCTTTCACTCTTACACTCAGGCATCTTCAGGCCAAGCTAGTATGTCAGGTGGTATGTTTACAGTGTCACAATTGGCCGCTTTCAGATTCGGTGGATTCACATCGCCTCATTTTAGCATTATAGGTTTTGGCTCACTCGGTTTAGAGAGTTCGGTTGCGATGTCCACCATGCGCTCGCAAGCTCCATTTCATACCACAACTGCAGCTCCTGATTTTGAAGCAGTACCGACTCAATCCATGTCGCATCCACCTCATGACATGTCTTTTGAAGACTTTGAATAAGCTACTTAAACTTTTATCGTTTGAAAACATTGGTATTGTTACAACTATTTGCATTTCATTGTTAATTCGGTACTAGCATATTACTTTGACGATTATTTTGTTTTATTTTGTTGCTGTACTCAGTGGTTAGTGCACTTTTTCATAAGTATCCCCGTTCCTAATAATTTGTTTGATGAAAATTTTATAAAATTTTAATTTTATATTTGCGATATCCTATATTTCTGTTTAAGTTCGAAATTTTTTTTTGCCCATTTACCCCCCAAAATCAACTATGTTCGTAAACAGTGAATCCGGCGTATGCCGGGTACTGTCCGGTTTACGCCGGACCTTCACCGACCTGACTGGCCTAGATCATAGGGTAAATAATTCTGCAGACCATAAATATTTTCCGGCGTAGGCCGGAACATCCCGCTTTACGCCGGAATATCTATTTATGGGCCAGGAAAACTCTTTTCCTCTTCTGCTCGAATTTTTTGCAATAAATAGCACCCCGCCTTGACTTCTCATTTGGTACACCTTGATTTCTCCCCTCTACTGTCTAGTACAATACGATACAAAATGTCCAATCATTCTTCTCCGTCAGTTAACAGTTATTCTCCCCTGTTTTTCCCAAATGTTGAAATTCCGGATTATCAACCCTTATTTTTCAATCCCAATGATTATCCGAACCAAACAGCTCAAGACCGTTATTTATCCAACTTTAGTCAGTCCCCCATTTTGCTTGAAAAAGGTCTTAACTTTCGAAAAATGAACGAGTGGGGATTTTGCGATCGAAGGTGGTGGATGGGACCGCTTTTGTTCGAACACCAAAGGGCAAGGTTAATGTTACTCGTCCGAGAATTTTATGCGGCGTTGTCGAATCTATTTTCAGAGTCTACTCGCTTTGTACGTATTCGTGGTTGTATTGTACCATTCACTCCTTTTGTCATGAATCAAATTTTTCATATGCCCCTTGTCCAGACTACCCCGAATAGTCATTACGAATCGCAATGGCATTTGGACACTGTTGATGGTGTTATTAATAAGTGTGCCGAAGCTTTTCAGATTCGCTTTCCGAATTACAACCGTGATCGTAATGTGTCAACCTCAGCTTTGCTTCCTCATCTTCGAACCTGGAAACATTTTATCAATTCACGAGTTTTTCCAACTTTGGACTTTTCAGAAGTTTCAGATGATGAGATGTTGCTTCTTTATGCTATTACAATTGGAGTTATTGTTGACTGGAGAGTCTTAATTCACAAGACGGCCATCAACTTTGCGCTCGGTCGACGAAAATTTCGTCAACCGATGCCTTATCCATGGTTAATCTCTAGGATCTGTGTACGTTTTGATGGAGTTCCAGAATCCGCATCGGATGAGGTTTTTCCATCTCGTCAACCTCATCTAGGATTACTCCCAGTAGATGTACCACGTGGTTCATCTACAGCAGAAGAATAGAGGAGTAGTTTAACTTGTGCAATGTCAGGAGATAGCATTGCTGGGTTTAGTTGATTTGAATAAGTTGCTTTAACATTTCAGTTGATTAGTTTCTTTAAGTTGTTAAAGTTTGCTTCTGGTAGTAACTTTGTTTAATTATGTTTTCATATCTTGTATAATATTAATGTTTGTTTTCTTTCATAAACAATTATGATTTTCTGTATTATTTTCTTTTATAAACGATTATTAGACAAACTCGTTATTACATTAAAATAAAAATTCCTTTTATTTTCTACCCAACTTTTTTCACTCACTTATCATCGTGACGATGACAGTTCGTAAGTGGGGAGTAGAGTTAGGTTAGTAAATAAAATGAAGTTATTATATCAAATACTTAAACACGTAGTTTAATTATCCTTTAGGAAATAAACATGATAATATATAATTATTACAATAAAGGTAATATTTTTTGGGAAGAATAAGTTTCTAGTTAAGTAAAATAGACTAGATACATTATAATTATATTATATATGCCTATCTTAATACAATTCTAAGTATGTATAACTAAAACATTTTTTATCAAATAAGTTTTTTTATGGAATTAGACAAGTATACTTATATTTATAAATTAATGTTTTAGAAAAACTTTCTTTCAAGACAAATTATGAGTCTGGAATCGGATTAGGGATGACAATTTTTGGCATAACTTTGACTTAACTATAGCCAAATGGCCTACCCGAACATAATTTCCATTTTTGTCCCCATCTCAACCTTGTAGAGTGGCGAGACCCCACTTGAACTAGCCATCGTATTTAAACCGCATTATAACCGACCCTTAGCCTGGATTGGTCTACATTCCCTTGGCATCCCGCAGGTTTAGTATGTACTTATGGATAGCGGTGACGACATCGAACTAAGAATCATTGCATTAAAATGGCACGAGTTGAGATTGGTACATTATCATTTTGAGGTCATTATCAAATAATATATATATATATATATATATATATATATATATATATATATATATATATATATAAAATTGATTCCAACCATTTGTATATATATATATGTGAAATAAGAGTTATTGAAGCAATGGTGCGAGCTTATTTACGACAAGATCGAGGATGTTCTGTAATAAGATATTTTTATCAAGAGTTGAAGGTATAAGTACGTACGACTTGCTCTTTCTCTTTTGATTTTCCTTTTTATCCTTTCGATTAGCCAACACCCTGAGCCTGAACATTACAAACCGCTTTGCCAACTACTTGACCTAGTCTTTGATTCCGGATATTCATTAGTGGCGATTAGAAGTATTTCTAAAAATATTTTATATTTATTAAGTGAAGCATGGAAAATTTCATCTAAATAATATTTGATAATTAATTTTATAAGCTATACACACTTTTTATTTTTAAGAAAGACAAAAATAATATGATTATAATTTTGACAGAGTATTTTACTAAATTAGTAACCTAATCTAAACAATTACATTATTTTCATTGTAATTATATAAATTATCGCTTATTTTGCTCGAGCACGATCAAAAGCTAAGTGGGGAGTAGTTGATATATGTCAACTTTATAACTAAAAATTATAACATTTTGTAACATTTTATTAATAATTTTATCTAAATATCTTAAAAAGTATTAATATAACTTATAAAAATCTAATAGTTACAAATAACTATTGTAGTATAAATTATAAATTTTGTTATCAGATTTACCTGTGGTTTTGTTGTTTTTTGAATTATGCGGGTATTATGTGATACAAAGTAGAAGAATTGGAATCGAAAAATATAAAAATCTGATCATGTGGCTGATATTTGTCAAATCCGGCGCAGGCCGGAAGAAGCCGGTTCACGCCGGATTATGTGATGATTAAATTATGTTACTCCACATGCGTCTGACAAGAAGTACTCAAATTCAGATAATCCGGACCACGCCGGATCGAGTCTCAAGACGCCTGGATCGTAAAACTCAGCCTATAAATAGCCCTCATTTACGAAAGAAAAAAAAACCGTACCAATATATATATTTATTATATATATATATATATATATATATATATATATATATATATATATATATATATTATCTCTGTAAATATTATTTCAGTAGGCATTCTGCCATAAAAAGTAGTTATAGTATCGTTGTAATATTTAGAGTAATTATCGAAGATTGTTGATTTCATAGTTGTTGTTACATTCAGAGGATAAAAGCCCACTTCAACAACTATAATCGGTAATATTGTAATGTTATTATGTTTTTTATTTATATAAGTATCTTTATATTAGTATTAATAATGACTATAGGCTAATTATACAACTAGCCAAGACATGTAATTGAGCTATTTTGATCTTTTAGGGAAATGGATGATGACTATGTTAAAATTTGATTAAAAATTGAATATGATGAATCTTTTTCTACTTGGACTAATTGATGACCCGTATTGACGTAATTAACCAAAGATGGATAGAGACATAACCTAATCATGAACTCGACTGAGAGGCGTTAGGATATGAAAAGGGTAGAAAGACTGGAAGGTAAAATTGGCCGTCGACAAACGGAACCCTCTTTCTTATCCAGTGACGTAATATTTATACTCGAGAGATTATCATGTCAAATCATTAGGTTTAATCGAGGTTTTACCAAGGAGGAGACATAGAACAAATTCATGCACTCGTATGAGGGGAAATTGTTAGCTGAGGATTATACCGTTTCACATAATCAATTACACCTTAAAACAGGAAGTTCGATCACATCCATTAAACTAAAGAGATCATGGTTCAATAATATTGTCTTGGTTAGTTCGTATAACTATTTATATTAGCATTTATTATATTGGTATCTATATATCTATATATATATGCTATTTATATATCTAATTATTTATTACATTAGTATCATATTAATAAACCTTTATGATAAGGATTGCGACTTAGATTGAGATAATAACAGCTAATTAGTGTTTAACCACATTTTGAATTATATTTTCATTTCCCTGAGGAGACGACCTTGTTCACTAGACTAGACTACAATTTGACCCGGTACACTGCCGGTAAGATTAGACACCAGTTTTAGACCAGATCACAACGTCGCGACCTGAAGTGATTGCTGAAGACGTCGCCGAGGATATGGGGGCACTGCCAACAAGAAACTGCCTTGCGGGTATAAAGGGATGGAGGCCCTTTGGCTGGACACTGAGTTTATCCAAGGCCCTCTTGATATGGAGAAGGCGAGCCAAATTAGGGAAGCTATAGCTGATGTCATTCCTTTGGGTCGTCTTTCATAGGACTCACCACCTGGAGTTCAGATGGAGATTGGTAGGGGAATCACTGCTCACGTGGGGGTTAAAGATGATGCCCCTGCCAATGATGAGGTCGCAGAACTGAAAGATCTCACCGGCCAGTTTGGGATCGCCTCCTTTATGGTAAGTTTTAGCTCATGTCTGTATTTTTCCAACTTTATTTTCCTGCAAACTTATCCTTTTTTTCTCTATTTAAGCTTGGAACTCGCATCTACAAGGCTATAGAGGCCGCTGATAAACACAGGGCCAAGCTCAGAAAGGCAACTGCAGCCCTTGGTGCTTCGGACAAGGCTAGAGTCGCTGCTGAAGCCAAGAATGTGAAGGCTTTGGCAGAGATAGATCATCTGAAGGGGGCCCTGTAGGAGAGTGCTAAACTGGACACTGAGCTGCAGCAGAAGGTGGCGGTCCAGAAGGGGACTGCTAAGAAATCCACTGAGAAGTTAAAGGACGCTCAGGAGGAGATTGCAAGCTTGAGAGAGCAACTTGCTGCCATCGCGGGCTTAGAGGAGAAACTGACCGCTGCCAAGAAGGCCGCCGAGGAAGCCGGTCCTGCGGCCATTGCCGCCTATAAGATTTTTGATGAATTCTTAGATATTCAAGAGGCAAGCTTTGATCAAGGCTTTAATCATTTTGCCCGCTGCCTCTGGACGTATCATGGTAGAGAAACAGTCGGCCTTGAGGAGATGGTCCGGTGGGTTGCCATGTCCCAGCGAAATCCTGACTTGCTAGCCCTTCATCCGGATATCCTTTATAGTTACGACCACATTCTCGATATCCGAGCTGGCCGTTTTAAAGAACCCTCCTCCTGTTGCAAATGTTCAACCCGGTGATGAGTATATTGACACTCCTCCTGGTTCAAACTAGAGCTTCTTGTTTTTTAAACAATTTCTGCGATTTGTAATTGTTGGTCCCAGACGAGGGTAAAACTATTGTCAGAGGGGGGGTGAATGACTATAGTGGAGTTTCAAAAACTTTTCTTGTATTTAAAGGATTTTGGGCAGCGGATAAGTCCCTTCATAAAATGTTGTTTCAAAGTAGATTATGCAATCACAGATATAGAGTATGCAATGAAATAAAATGATGTAAGGTAAATTGTTGAAATTAAATAGACATAAAGGTTTATAGTGGTTCAGGGTGGTGTAATCCCTTAATCCACTCTTCTACTGTGATGATTGGAGGAATTCAGTATTGTTTTCACAGATACAATAGTACGATTGTCCTTGACAACACAAGCTTCACAATCTTCAAGACTATCACTCCCTGGCTTCAAAAGCTTTAGTGACTCAATCTCTATCACTGCTCCTTGAGAACAAATCTTTCAGCAGCTTTCACAAAGGTTGCAACTCCTTCTTAGATTTCTCTGATTCAGTTACCTCAATTGATGTGAATTGGATTCACAAGTATGTTGATCAATCTCAGAGCTTGATTTGCAATTGAAGTTCTAATTCCTGAGTTGATCTCCAGATATTTCTTTTTAGTACAGATGGAAGGCTTTTCACTTTGACAGAGTTTCTGCTTGTATGTTTGTCAGACTTAATTGTTATTCTTTTTTCTGTCAATGCCTTCTATTTATAGCCTTGATGATCTTTAATTTGAATTTCCGTCCGTTGGCTATTTAATGTGGGGAATAATCCTTGATTTAATTCTTGATTCCCCCTTAATTATATTCTCATGTATTTCAGTGATCGGATTTTTCCTTAAACGTTTATCAAAAAATCCGTCCTTGATTGATCCTCAATTGATTGTGCATTTAATGCTTGATCTTCATCATTTGAAAACTGAGTGAGTGAAGTTTACTTGATCGTTCCCTGAACGGTTAAGTGATTCCTTCTGACTTGGCTGTTTGGTTCTTCCTTCATTGCTCTGTCTTTACTCAGCAGAATGTCAGTTTACTATGCCATTTTACTGCATTGTTGTTTTCTCTCATTCTTTAGAGTACTTTTTCTACTTCACTGATCCTTGATTTGGGTGAGATTAGTGTACACCATATTTGATAATATATTTCATTACTTAGCCTTATCCAAAGTCATCACAGACTTCCTTGGTTATAAGTCAGACCATAATGTCTTCATTGCTTCTCTGCTGGTACTTGACTGGCTTCACTATGCCTAATATATGTTCTTACTTAGCCGTCCTACCAACTAGTACAATACGTGTCTGACTCAACTTATACAACATGTTAGACTCTAAGTAAAGACTTATACAGAGAATTCTAACTTATTTCAGGCTTGCTATAACAGCTAGTATGGCCATCATCAAAACATAATAAAATGTTCCTAACAATTTCCTCATTTTTGATGATGCCAAAACTCTCATAAGTCTAAACATAAGTGTAACAAATTTTTCATAATAAATAACTGAACAAAACTCAATAATTTTATTCATTCATTCAAGGGCAATAAGATAAATAGGTTCAGAGCATATTCAGAGTGTTATGATTACATTTAACTTAATTTTGCTTTGTACCTCTTGAATTTTATGGTCTGGCCTTCCTCCATATCTTTCCAATTAATCTCCAGAAACTTCCACTTCCAGTATGCCATAGCAGTGTACTTAGAGACTCCCTGGAATATCTTCTTGTTGAAGAGTTTGCGAAAGTCACACATAGTCTCATTTGCTCTAGGTTCTCCAAAGTATTTTCACGTCTATCCCTAGCTTCAGCAATGTGTGAGTCAGCAAACTTGAGATTCTTGAACAGACCCCATTGTTCTTGCTGATTCATTTTCCTCATAGGGTCGAAAATTTTGCCATGTAATTGAAATCTTCTTGTTGTTCACTGGGAAAATCTTCTGGTCCTTGTGCAGAGAGGGGTATGGTTGTACTTGATCTGCTGATTGAGTTGGATATAGAATCTGGTTGAGAGATGCATGTTGTCTCTTAACATCATTGTAGATTTTGGCCATGTCAATTCTCATCCTTTCATCCTGATATCTTAGCCAGTCTGCCCAAGCTTCATCTTGTGTTTGATTTGGATACAGACCGTTTTGGACCCTGAAGAACTCTTTTACATTATTTAGTACTTCAGTATCATACTCTTCCCTGTGTCTGTGAGTAGAAAATGTTCTTTTCTCACCAAAGATATCCAGTCTTCGCTTCCTCTCTTTGGTGTTACCTCTCCTAGTGCTGAATCTATGTTGGCTTCCTGATCCTCTTTGCTGATATGATCCAGGTCTTTGTTGTCTACCTGATCTGTCTCTATCATCATCTCTCCTATGCAAGGTTCATTTGATATCTTTTCCCTTTCCTCTCTAGTTTTTCTTAGTTGTTCTTCAGCTTCAATTCGAATTCTTAGTTCTCTGTCCCTTGCTCTTAGCTGCTCTTCAGTGAAGTTTGGGGGTCTAACTGTTGATCCTTCCTCAGGCTTATCACTTCTTTCATCCTTTTTGGCAGCATCATCCTTTTGCTGCAGTAAGATATTGTTTGTAGCTTCAGTAGTACCAATCAGAGTGTCCAGTTTGGACTTAATGGATGTGAACTTTAAGTCATGATCAGTCAGCTTTTGGGTTACACTTCGAAATCTGGTGCCAAAAGCAAGTGCCATGGACTCATTTTCCTGAGAAATGTGTTGTCTGAGTCCTACAAGATTGTTGGTGATATTGAGGTTTAACTGTTTCAGCAAGTCTCCTTGTCCTTGCACAACAATATTTTGTGCATCAATGTACTCAGCAACAGCCTGAAATCTTTTATGTATGGAGTGGCTTTCATCTTTAAATGCCATAGTCATAGATCTGAGATACACTGCTTGTTGTGCCAAATCTTCAGCCAGCAGATTTGCTTCTTTTTCAAATGCCTCATTGGATATACCAGTGGTCAGTTGAGGGAATTTGTGACGGTATCAGCTGGTTTTGGCTCTGTTTGTTGTCCTCTATCTATACGTTGAGTGACATCTACACCAGCGTCTACTTCTTCAAGTACTTGAGTAGAGGTGAATTGTGGTGCAGTAGTTTCTTCTATTCCCCTTTGCTCTGTGCCGGTAGGTGCCTTGACCGGTGTGGCAGCGGCTGAGCCAGTGTCCAACACTATTGTAGGATCAGCTGGAGCGGCAAAAGACAGCTGCTGAGGGGTTGTCTTAGCTGGCGGTGTTGATTTGGCTAATTCAAGTGTTTGAAGAAAAGAACTTAAGAAGATGTTGTCATCAATTGCATCATCTGTCTGTTCAACTTCTTTGCCTTTGTTATCAGCAGTATCTTGTGGATCATCACCAGCACCATCTTGATCAGTACCATCATGATTATCCCAACTTTGATCATCATGATCACTGTCATCATCATCAACAGATGATTCATCACTTTCTTTCTCAGAAGTTGGATGTGTTTTGCCTTTGCTGAATCCATCATATCCCATAGTGGGGATTCATCAAGTACACCAACCAGGGTTGTGATCCTCAAAAAGTCAAAGAACCAAGCCTCCTCAGCAAGCATGTGTGCTGAGTCTTGCAGTTGAATTCTTGAGTCCCCTTCATTCAATTCAAGATAAGCTGCAATTCGATCATGAATATCAGTTGCAGACATCTGTGCTGGTTCTTCTGGGATTTCCTCATCATCTCCAGTGTCGCCTGCTACTTCCTCATTTCGAGGTTGTTCATCCTCACTTTCATTATGTTCCTCTTGCTGTTCTGCCTCTTCTTCTGAGTATTCTTCTTCTTCCTCATCAATTAATTTTCCAAACTCCTCTTTGTCCAGGTTTCTTTGTACTTTTGGTTTCTTTCTTTGACTAGTTGTGATTCTGCTAGGTTGCTTTCGCTTTCCACCTTCTGCTTTCTTTGTTGGTTTGACATATTTAAACATGATTTTGGATTCATGTAATTTGTGGAGTTTTACAACAGGGACTTGTAGACATTGCAACAGATAGTGTAATTGAATCCCATAGGACTTTTTCACCAAAAAGTGTCCCTTTTTCTTCTTTCCTTCTGCTATCCCCTTCTTGGCCGCACTTGCCTCTCCTTGGATTTGTTATTTGATTCTAAGGAAGAAGTAGTTGGCCCAATTGAACTCTAGATTATTGTAGATGATTCCCATAAGACGCATTCTAACCTCTGTAATGGCATTATTTGCCCCTAGCTTGCCTTCAATGCTATTTCCAATTAGTGCACTAAACTCATTGAAGGGTTTCTTTAAAGAGGATCGAAGACAATTGATCTTCTTAGATCATGGGTTTGCTGTCTTGGAAATTGTTGCCCAGAATTCATCCAAGTTTTGTGGTACCAAGGCCACTTTTGCTTGACCTTTATTCGAAAGTTTGAGGTGTTTACGAATTACCTTCGCTGGAATGACTACCTATGTGCCGTTGACAGATGCAACGATCTTGTCTTCTTCCCAATCATCACCTTCTTCTGCAAGGAGCCCAGGGACATAATTTGCAGTCTTCCAGAAATAGGTTAGATTTTCATAGCAAACATCCGTGATTGGAGGATTTAGAAAGGTTAGTAGTCTAAGATTTTAGCATCCAGCTGCCAATCTCTTTGCTTCTTCGTCATTTCCACACAGCTTTAAGTAGTGTTCTTCTTGAAAGAATGATCCGGTAGCAATTGATTTCTCATATTGTGTTCCAGTTTGAGTGGGTTGGGAAGAGGAGGCCATTTTTGAGTAGAAGTTTGAGACTTTTGAAAAGTTTTGAGGTTTTAGTGATAGAAGGGTTTTTTAATTTTCAAGAGAGCGTAAAGCATTCTGAAAAAACCTCTAAGTGTGGTTTATATATGATGGTAGTGTGAATGTGGTTGAATATGGAAGGATTGTGTGACGTAATGGCGTGATTTTATGTATATAAATCATGGTATTTGAGTGTAGTGGGGGAGTGGATTGAGGTAAGTAATGATAAATCCCGGGAATCGAGGCGTTTGTAATTCGAAAATAATATAGTTACCTCCACGATTAAAAATTGATCTCCACATGAGTGATTCTTCGACACGATAATCCTCCATAACTTCCACGTGTATAAAACTGATTTAGTTCACACTTTAGTTTGTTGTTTTGCTTTAGTATACATTTCGGTGGAGAGCCTTGGCTGGTCACTAAGCCGGTGTAGTGATTGAGCTGCTGTTTTTAACTGTTCCTAACAATCAGTGTAGTTGAATTCGCTGAGTACCAGTGCGTTACCTGCCAAATGAACTCACTCAGAACGGCAAAGATTTGCACAGATGGTGAAGTTACTTAGCTGATTACTCTAGTTAGCTGGTCCTTAGTACTTAATCAACTTCTATCATTCCTAACTCAGTTCTCACCTTGCTGAATCTTTCATGACTGAGTGGTTTTGTGAAGATGTCAGCCAATTGATCTTCAGTGGGTATGTACCTTAGTATAACATCTCCTTTTTCAACATGATCTCTGATGAAGTGATGTCTTACATCAATGTGTTTTGTTCTTGAGTGTAATACTGGATTTTCAGTAATGGATATTGCACTTGTGCTGTCACACATTATTGGAATTGTCTTCTCCTACATTCCATAATCCCTTAGTTGTTGTCTGATCCATAGTACTTGTGCACAGCAACTGCCTGCTACTATATATTGTGCTTCAGCTGTTGATGTAGATATGGAGTTTAGCTTTTTGCTAAACCATAAAACTAGTCTGCTGCCTAGCATTTGACAGGTTCCAGAAGTACTTTTTCTATCTATCTTGCATCCAGCATAATCAAAGTCTGAATATGATATTAACTTAAACCCTTCATCCTTTGGAAACCAAATTCCAACATTGATGGTGTTCTTCAGATATTTGATTATTCTTTTGGCTGCTAGAAGGTGTGATTCCTTTGGTTGAGCTTGAAATCTTGCACATACTCCTACTGCAAATGCTATATCAGGTCTACTTGTTGTTAAATAAAGTAAGGATCCAATGATTCCTCTATAAAGCTTCTGATCTACATCCTTTCCATTTTCATATTTTCCAAGAATATGTCCCACTTGTGTCCATGCCATACTTGTGTATCAGGTCTTTTGTGTACTTGGCTTGATTGATAGACATGCCATCTTTCATTTGCTTGACTTGGAGTCCAAGAAAATAATTCAGTTCTCCCATCATGCTCATCTGAAATTTTCTTTTCATTAAGTTTGTAAATTTCTCACATAGCTTTTCATCTTCTGATCCAAAAATAATGTCATCAACATAAATTTAAACTAATAGAGTGCTTGTTCCTTCTTCTAGCTTGATGAGAGTCTTGTCAATGGTTTCTTTGTTGAATCCATTGTTGGTCAGGAATTGTGATAGTGTTTCATACCAGGCTCTGGGTGCCTGTTTGAGTCCATAAAGTGCCTTTTTGAGCTTGTACACTTTATCTTCTTTCCCTTTGAGTTGAAAACCAGGAGGTTGTTCCACATATACTTCTTCTTTCAAAAGTCCATTTAGGAATGCACTCTTGACATCCATTTGGTAAACTTTTAAGTCTTTGTGGGCTGCAAAGGCTAGAAATAGTCTGATTGATTCCAATCTTGCTACTGGAGCAAAAGTTTCATCATAATCTATGCCTTCTGCTTGAGAATAGCCTTTTGCTACTAGCCTTTCTTTTGTTCTGATAACTGTCCCTTGTCCATCCATCTTGTTTCTGAATACCCATATTGTTCCAATGATGTTGACTGTGTCTGGTCTGTCAACAAGTTCCCATACCTCATTTCTTTCAAATTCATTGCATGGCTGTAATTAGTGGTGTTCACGAACCGAGCCAAGCAGAACATCTAGGGTTTGAGTTCGAGTTCGTTTGTTAAATGAATATGTTCGAGTTCATTCGTTTGTCAAACGAACACATAATCGTGTTCGAGTTAGGCTCGATAACATGAACATAATGTTCGAGTTCGAGCTCGAGCTCGGCTCATGAAATAAAATTTATATAAAAGCTTGAATATGATTAATTTAACAAAAAAACACACCTAAAAATTCCATAATTAGAATACTAACATTAATTAATATACACATGTCCATCATCAATACATACATTTTAAAACTAAACATATATATGTATATAGGGAGTTCACGAACAATATGGACGTTCACGAACATGTTCGAGTTCGTTCGTTAATTAAACGAGCACTCAAATATGTTCAAGCTCGGTTCGATAGCATTAACGAACAAACATAAACGAGCTTTAATGAGCCGAGCTCGAATATGTTCGTGAAACGATTGGTTCGTTTAACAAAGACAAGTCGTAATTGATCAAGATCTTGAATTCCATCATCTATTGTCTTGGGTTCCACTTGTGCTAGAAAACATGTTAGCATATTCTCCAGTTGTCTTCTGGTTCTGACTCCTGTATGAATGTCTCCAATGACTTGATCTTCATGATGGTCTCTTAGCAAGTTAAGGTCAGGTTGAAGTTGTTCTTGACTTGGTGTTTCCACAACTTCAGTTTCTACATCAGCTTCATGTTCTGGTTATGGTGCGTCTTCTGTTGTATGTACTGGTAGCTCATCTTGATTTCCAAAATTGTGATTCAGAATTGTAGCTGGTATTGTTGTATTCATATAAACTTGCCTTTGTGCTGCTCCTTCTTCTTGTTCTTGAAGGCTTTCACCATTTGTGATTGGTTCATCAAAGACTACATGAATTGACTCTTCAATCACCAGGGTTCTTTTGTTGAGCACTCTGAAGGCTTTGCTGGTGTCTGAGTATCCTATAAAGATTGCTTCATCAGCTTTTTCATCTAAAGTACGTAGTTGATTCCTGTTCAAAACAAAGCATTTAGATCCAAACATATGTAAGTGTGAAATGTTAGGTTTTCTTCCATTCCATATTTCATATGGAGTTTTTCCATGATGTTTGTTAATGATTGATCTGTTTTGAGTATAGCATGTTGTATTTGCTGCTTCAGCCCAAAAATGCTTTGGCAAACATGCTTCTACAATCATTGTTCTGACTGCTTCTTTGAGTGTCCTGTTTCTTCTTTCTCTACACCATTCTGTTGTGGAGTCCCTGCTGTTGATAGTTGATGTAGTACTCCATTCTCTTCATAGTAGGTTCTGATTATTTCATTTAGGAACTATGTGCCTCTATCTGATCTGATCTTTATGATCTTCAGTTCTTTTTCATTTTGAATTCTTCTTAGCAAATCTGGCAGCCTCTGGAGTGTCTCTCTTTTCTTGTTCATGAATATGGTCCAGGTGAATTTTGAAAAGTCATCTACCACCACTAGAGTGTATTTCTTACCACTTACACTTACTGGTGTGACTGGTCCAAATAGATCCATATGTAACAGATGTAGGATCCTTCCCTTTTTGACATGCATCACAAAGACTTTCTTTCTTGAATGTGATCTATGGTAAGCCTTCAACCAACTTGTTCTTTGACAGCATGTTGATGGTTTTGAAATTTAGATGATTCAATCTTCTATGCCAAATCCAGCTGGTTGATTGTTTACTTTTGACAAGCAAACAAGTTTCTATTGTTGCTGTCTTCCAATCTACCATATACATGTTGTCTTCCCTTCTTCCTACAAGTACAACTGTTTTGGTTTGGTTGTGAATCACTTTGCATCCTTCCTTGTTGAAGTGCACATTGTAGCCTTTGTCACAGAATTGACTGATACTTAGTAGATTGAAATTTAGCCCTTTAACGTATGCCACATTTTGAATGTTTTGATCATTATGCCTTCCCCCTTAATTTTACCAGGGTTTTCTTTGCCTCCAAAAGTAACATTAGGTCCATCAAAAGCTTTAAAGCCAATGAGCCATCCTCTGTTCCCTGTCATGTGTCTGGAACATCCACTGTCTATGTACCAAACATCCTACAAAACAAATTAATTTTGTTAAGGTACCCAACACTGTTTGGGTCCATGCCTGTTAGAAGTCATGCCTCCTACTCCAAGTGTATATCCAAATGATCTACTCTTTGGATAGTTGAAGTCATCAATTTCATATGTATACGGCATGGCGTAATATCTTCTAATCTTTTCACTAAAGATATTCTGATACTTTTCTCTACTTTTTGGTGCATATGCATCCTTTTTCACTCTCCAATATGTAGAAGGGACCTTATTTCCATGCTGCTTCTTGTGTCCAGGAATATGCCTTGGCTGGCTTTTCTTGAAGACATGATGCATGTTATGAAATGGTTTCTTCTTATATTTTGGGGGTGTAATGTTCCAATCATCTTCAGAAGGGTAAAGTCTTCCCTTACCTTTCTGAACTCCTTTGCCTTTACTTGGCTGGATTGATGATTTACTCTGTTGTTTTACTACACTAGGTTTTGACTTCACCGATGCAAGATGAGTGGTAGAAACTATGACCTGTCCTTTTTTTGAATTTTGGTCCATTGTTGGTCCTAGATTCAGATTTGGGTTGACCATTGTTTCTATTTTCATCCTGACTGTTGTAGCCAAGACCAGATCTGGATCCAAATCTTTTTGGGGGTTTGTAAGCTGGTGCACTAAGTGATGCAGGGGTGATCATAACTGGTAAGCAGATTTTCTCAACTGGTCTTTCAACATTGGATGGGTGATCATCTGTTGTTTGTTGAACAGTTGAGTGGATCTCCTTACTAGTTAGTTCAGCTTTTACTTTGTCCAGTTCTTTCTTTATTCTTTTATTTTCCTTTCTTAGATTCTGACATTCTTGTTCCAGAATTTCATGATTCATCTCAATTTCTTCAAATTTGCTCATGAGATTTTAGATTAGGTTTGCAGAATCTACTGGAAGGATAGAAGATTGTGCAGTGTCAGATGTGGATGCACTAGATGATGAGTGTGAGCTGGATGTTACCTCAGTTTCATTAGATTCTTTAGCCATAAGGCATAGGTAAGCTTATTCATTGTCTGAGCTGTCAGCTTCATCATCATCTCTAGAATCATTTTCAGATGATTCTTCATTCTTTTCACTGCTAGTTTCAGCTTTGAGTGTCTTCTTGCTTTTCCTCTTATCAGTTGTCTTGTATTTCTTTTTATCCTCATCTTTGCCTTTTTCTTCAGGGCAATTAGCCTTGAAATGACCTTTCTTCATGCAGTTGAAGCATCTGTATTCATCATCCTTTTTCTTCATGTCTTTTCTTGGGCTAGACTTCTTGTATGATGATGATGATCCTCCTTTGAATTGCTTCTTCTTGCTAAACCAGCCAAGACGTTTTACCAGTAAATCTACCTGTTCCTGTGTCTCTTTGCTATTTGCATCAGCTATGTTACTTTGCTGGGGTGCAATTAGTGCATTGGCCTTATGTGCCTCTACTGGTGTACTATCTTCGCCGTTCAACTCAAATTCATGAGCCTTTAGTTGAGACATTAGAGTTAAGGTATCAGTGTTTTCAAGATTTGTTGTTCCTCTAATTACTGATGTGATGATCTTCCATCTTTCAGGTAAGCCTCTCAAGATCTTCATGTTGGAATAGTGTCCTAAACCCAATCGGGTTGGACCGGATCCGACCGGGTCGGATCATTTCTACTATTTCTTTATGTTTATACATATATTAAATGGCTTTTCTGTTGTCATATATATGTTCTTTTAAAGAACCAATTATGAATTGTTATATGATAACGTCCTTAGTATTAAACTGTGATAGAGAAACCATGATAGGCGATTATGGTTGATGAGATCTCTAATCACTTTAATAAGTTTGATACTTAAATATCTCTAGGTCGATATACTATTAAAGCAGGCAATGATAGTATAAACAAACTAGCACGTATTAGATGTCTTCTCTCTTTAGGGGAGGATAGATCTCGTCTATCGAAGTGTAGAGACTTGACTTGGGTATGCGTGGGCGTGTATTAGAGAATGCGACGTTAGGATCGACCCACTTACACGGATAAGTGTCACACTATATGACGGTTGTGTAATTATCCTTAAGACCGAGTCTTCATGGCATCACGGTGTGGATTGTCATGCTTTGACACTATTGAGGTTTCAGCCAGCCCGGGCGATCATGCGGTAGTGATTGGGTATGATAATGAATCATGCGGAGTATACATGATTGGTCGATGCGGGAATCGTGTATCCTATGATTGGGATCGAATATCCGAAATGGCCTTCTTATAAGGAATGTCTTACTCTCGTGAATCTTTGCAAAGTGGGAGTAAGCGAGTTACTTTGAGAGAGCATGATATCCAGATTATAAGATACGGTCGTTGATGTTTTGACACTCGACTAACGACCGTATGGATATTATTACGATAGGATTGTAAGTTGCACGGTAACTGTTTCACATGAAAGGTAGTAGTCATTGCATTTGACTCTTCCGATGATTGGGGGTCACGGTGTGTTGCTAGACGCTATCCCGTGATCGTTAGGCATGAAGGGCATTTTCGTAATTTGCACTTTGTGTCTACGGCCAACATATTCGGAAGCCTATCGGGTCACACACATATGAACATCTAGCCGGATTAAAATGTGGTTATAGATGATAACCAAATAAGGAAAGTTTATCTCGAGACTATAAATGTTATAGTGGTAAATTAATATGGTGTTATTTATTTATTATGAATAAATTAAATACTAGATATTAATGGTATTATATTAATTAAAGAATATTCCGGATGCCAATTTATTGGCATATGGGACATAATTTATTAGTGTATAAGATACACTTGGATTGTGCAATTTAATTAATAGTATTACCAAATATTAATATTGGATATTAATATATATATATATATATATATATATATATATATATATATATATATATATATATATATATATATATATATATATATATAAATGATGCATGCATGTGGCGCATCAATGCAAATTGAAGATTTGCATGCGCACCAACTTGTGTGTATATATATATAATATATAGATTTATTTGTGTAATATATATGTGATATATACACATGTGTAAATTGATTTATGGTAATAAAATAACGATAGTCAATATTAGATATTGACAATATCTTGGAAATATTCAATATAAGATATTGACAATATCCTAGATTTATTTAATATGAGATATTGTAATAAATGAGATAAATCAATCAATTATATTTTCCTTATTTTATTGGAGAAAGGCTTTCTTCCTTTCCACTCTATTAGAGGCGCCCCACTCCCTATAAATAGGAAGTGGGTGTCAAGCTCTTTTGTACATCATAATTCCAAGAGCTAATAGTTCTTGTGTAAAATATAGAGCATCTATAGAGAGTTTGAGAGAGGGAAAAGGGACGGTCAAAGAACCGGAGTTTCCAATAGCAATCCTTGATGGGATTCCGCGGTCATTCGTGTGGACTAGCGGTAGAGGCCGAACACTTGGGCGGCTCCATGCAGAACTACTCTCCTTAGACGGTCAAAGCGTCGATCTTTTAGATCAACCAAGGTAACCACCGTCTACTAGTTTATTTGTTTATTGCTTAAACGAAGTCGATATTGGGTAAAAGGAAATAAAATTTTGAATTCCGCTGCGCTCCCGCGTAGATTTCCTAACAGTGGTATCAGAGAGAGCTTCGAGCTTAAGCAATAAGCATGTTATTTTGCGTAGTTAATTTTATCGTTTAAATTACGTAATTAAAAGATGAAAGATTTTTTATTTGAAAAATTGATACACGAAAAGAAAAATAGAAAAAAAAAAAAGGGGCGGCAATGGTGGTGCTCGGCCGATCGGCGGCGGCACCACCACCGAGTGATCGCCGGCGGCGGCGGCGGCCTCCGGGCTGCCGGCGGCTGCTGGTGTGATACGGTGGTCCCCAATTTTGTTTTGTGTATTTGTGATTCAATATTGTTCATAGTTGTGATTAATATCTCATTTGTTTAGTTGTGTCATGTGGCTAACCAATGGTTCAAATAGTTTGGGCCATTAGGATGCCAGATGGCATTAAAATAATAATGGTCTTTCCAAACTTTGCTTGGAATAGGCCTAGGCTATTTCCAAATATTTGATTTGGGAAAAGGCGCAGCTCAGCACTTTCCAAAATCAAAAATTTTGGAAAGTGGCCAGGCCTAAACCAAAATTATTTGGTCTTTCCAACTATTTGATTTGGAATAGGCCAGCCTTTTCCAAATATTTGATTGTAAAAAGGCTAGGCAGCCACTTTCAAAATTTTGATTTTGAAAAGTGGTCAGGCCTAAGCCAAATTTGGTTTAGAAACCAAAGGCATCCATTTTGATTACGAATCAAAAGGAAAGAAACAAAAGAGAAATAATTTTAATTTTGATTTATTTTGGAATAGTTCTAATTAATTAAAATTAAAATTAAAATTGGTTTAAAATTAATCGTTAATTTTATTTCGATTAAAATCATTTAATTAATTAAATGTTAATTAGTTAATTGATTGGATAAAATTATTTAATAGATTAAATGTTAATTGATTAATTAAGACGCGAGTAGTTAAATTTTAATTTTATCTTTTTCATAAGATGTTATTGTATGGATTAGATATAGTAGATATTATGATTATATGGACCCCGATTGATAATGGACTCGACCGATAGGATAGATGTGAATGATTTAATTTTTCCGTTGGTTTAAAATTGTCCTAGGCGTTATGAAGAACGTGACCTAGTTTATTTTTCTGCATTCATCCCATTCCCTTTAGCTCCCCCTTTGCGGCGGGTGTATTTATTTTATTAGATAGAATTAAATGTAACAAGAATGGAGCAGAAGATGGAGACCAAAGAAAGAAGAATAAAGATCTCATTGGAGATGACGCATTAAAGATCCTATTGGCGATTAAACTACCTACCTTAGATTGTGACCCGCGGTTTCGTCAGTTTGTATTCGAAATCGCATCTAGGAAAAGTCCATGATCATACCGGTTACTTTACGCATTTATTTATTTTGTGCTTGTATTTATTTTATATGATACGATAGATGCATGACTAGGCACGATCTAGATAAATGTGTAGGATATATATCTATAGAGATAGATATAATTGATGAGACCGAAATTAAAATTAATTAAGTGAATTAATTTACGAAAAATACTTCCACAACAAAAATCAAGTCGAAATATTGTCTCCCAATATTATAACGACGGTGAAGAGTCTGTGTTCGGATCCAACTGATCGACCACCGCCGGGAGTTGACCTACCTCGGGTATATCGTCGTTATTGAGATATGATCGCATGAGATCTCGTGAATATTGGGTTATGACTTGACTAGAGTCTTTCGGTGATTGGCCACCGTCAGGGCCGTCTGACTTTAGAGACAAGGGGTTGACTAACACATAGTGATGTGTATCGCCAAAGAGTTGACTAGTCAACCACTGAGAATCACATAGAGATGTGAATGGTAAAGGTGTTACCTACCTTTCAAAATTATCTTGGTTGATCGACCACCGCCGGGAATCAAGGTAACTAGATTGGATCTCAGCCACTAAAGAAATTTTGAAATATTCTTGAAAGTCAATTGGGAGTAGTTGACTAGTGGGAGCAAAATCATAAACCAAAAGACCATTTTTGATTTTGCGTGTATAAACAACAACATTCTTTTATTTTCATTTTTTTTATGTTGTAGTTTTAGCAAACTTTATATTTATGTTTATTCTCGATTAGTAAAACCAAATTATATTATTATACTTTTGAGAAACGCGTTCTTAAATATGGTTAAATAATTTTAATCCTTTTAAAATAAGCAATGACACGAGCAATCCCGTTATAGTAGTTAGAGACAAGGAGACTACATATTTAATGCAGTGCTCCAAGACTTTAATTATTAATGAAAAGCGGAAGCACATGGCATTGGATACGATCCAATATGATCATTCAGTCATATGATGACAGTTAATTCAAACGTTGGATAAGAATGACTACTCTAATTTTGGAAAGGTTGTTTTCAAAATTGTAAGATTTAAGTATCGACTTAATTCTATCATTGCTTAAAAGTTAATTAAATAGTTAATGTTTTAAAAACGATTTAAAAGGTTAATGAACTATTTAAATAAACTTTAGATTTTCTTTATGAAAGGAAATCAAAGATATAGCTCTTGTGATTTTTCTTAAGTCTTATGAAGACTATACTAAGAAATATTTACAAGTGCCTGAAGGATTAAAAAGGAAAGTTAGGGCATGTGCTTAAATAGAGAACTTATTGAAGTCTCTATTCTAGGCAAATGAGTTGAGATAAATCTATCTAAGTTCAAAGTCAACTCTTAGATACATGATATCTTGCAAGTGTGATTAAATTAGAAAGATTAAATATAGATATGGAAGGTGAAGCAAGCGTTGTAACACTTACCATATTGCGGATCTAGTAAAGCGATAAAAGGAACTAAATAAATGTTATTATGTTCGGTTCTTATGAAGAACATACTTTGAGTTATTTGTTAGGATTTAGTAGACATATTCAATTGTAAAGAATAAATGTTATTCCGATAAAGTTGGAAGGTCACTGAATCTAACATACTAGATTGATGTCACTATATAGTTGATATATGTGATGAGATCTCAAATCGAATATTTGTATGGCTATTATCCTTGATTTGTGGTTACTCTGAGCACGCTCTACATGGAAGGGAAGCGTGTAATCAAACGTCATTCTAATGATGCTAAACCATATGATTATGAATCATGTGGGTTATACGTATCTTATCCAAAGAGGACAAAAATACCCTTTTAAGAAAAAGGTTATGAAACCTAGAAGATTGACTAAAGCCTAAACATATTGATGTTTGTTGGCTTGTGACAATTTATACCATAAACGATTGTTTGTCTCTCTCTTGGACTATTTTTAGAAATAGTCGAATATACTTATTGAAGTACAACAATTTGGAAAGCCTGAAAAGTTCAAGCTAGTACGAATATGAGATTGATGAGCTATTTGGGAATTAATCTTCAATTGGATTGGAGTAATTAATACCTGAAGGGTGTTTTAGAAGTTGTCTGAAATAGAATCAGATTCTCCCTTGAATGATACCATCTTTTGGATACGCAATTAGATTGTGTTCCCAAAATGGAAACAACACTTTATATGATAAAGGTGTGACGCAAGCCATGCGAAGTATCCCTTACCCGTTTCGGGATAGTGCCCTTATACTTAACCGAGTTCCAAAGAATAAAGGTTGAATAAATTCCATATTAGATATGGAAGGGGATAATGTCGAATCTATCTTAACCGATGATTTGAAGTTGTCATAGGCAAAGTCAGAAAGGCTTGGAGCCTAGTACGACGTGTGAGACTTTGTGGAATATCTTAGCAAGTACGCTAGATATTATTTACTTGTCCGCGGAGCAAAATGTTTGTCTCCAAACATGCTGTCTTCTAAAGGAAGTGTTTCTTCCAAAAGAAACAGTGGGAGTGAATCGTATCTCAAAAGAGTTTGAGAACCACAAAGATATATTAAACCATAGGAACATGAGCAGACGCCACATAACGATGAGTTTTAGAACACTGCTCAGTGCACACAAAAGTTCTGTAAGTCTGTGGATAACCTCAAGCCTGAAAAGGCTGCTGGTAAGTTCATCTTGAAAAATGAATATCTCACGACTTATGAAGGAATGTTTGAAAGGCAAGATTGAGAGATATGGCCAGGAGCCATAATATCTGAATTAGATTCCATCAGTGACAACCAGGTTGTGAATCTAGTCTGTCTTACCAAGAGGGAATGTCCCCGTAAGGCTGAGCCCAGTTCTATTCAGATAATACTTGTTATAACTTTGTATCATGACTATATGATAGTGTTGAAAACGTTGGGCAGATAGCTCGATGTTCATAGACGATAACATGATATGTAAGCCCACGAGATCCATTTATGGACTCAAACAAGTTTCTCTAGACGATTTCTTTGTTTGATGATCAAAGGAGTTTGATTTAGTCAAAAGAAGGATATGCCCAATGTGCAAGATGGATAGTGGGAGTGTGTTACGATTTTTGAGTAAGGTATTGGATATCTCTCTCGAGAATTGTCACCCTATGTCACAGTCAATTAATGTTGGTTAGTTCAAGGTCTTTAGGAAAGCACTTGGATTAGCAGTTCTTATTTTAGAAATAAGAATCTATAGCGATAGATTTAACTGCTGTTAGATTATAGTTTACCTATATAGATGTGATGCTAAAAGAAGTTTAGCATAGATCGCGAGATCTGTCTATGTTAGGACATTGTTCCTAAAGATAAGGTGAAAGATGATGCTTATGGAAGGTTTCCTTCGCTACTGCGATAGGAACCATCATAAAGGTAATGCCGGATGTTCATAGTCCATGAAGAGTCATGAGCAAGTATGAAAGTAAATCTGGTGAATGTCGAGAATATCCTTAAACAAGTTAAGGATGGTTTCCTAGTTTATCGAAGCTTGGAATCAGATAAATATAGTTATACAGACATGTATCCTGAGTCTTATGAAGGCGAGTGGGAGCTACAATCTGGGTTTGTAATCACTTTGATTAAGGGATACAGTGAGCTGGAAATGTTCTAGCATATGGGTCACTGTAAATTCTACAACTAGGCCAAAACAGTCGTGCCTTAGAAGCGCTGGGAGAGGCGATACATGGGTCTAGAAGGTTCATTCCTGAACCTTGTACGCTTCTTCCACTTTTTCTATATAGCTGATATAGTAAGTGGATTCATTGCTTGAAGCAAGGACCAGGGTCTCTTCAGAGATCTCTGTGTGTGTTGAGGCGGTTCCTTTGACTTGGTCATTTGGAGCATGGTATGAAGATAGTCTGAGTCCCCATTCATAGAGATCCGTTCAAGGCTAGGGCTAGTTGCGAGTATTGCATGAGATTCTTGTGTTTCAACTTGGTCTTGTGTGTGCGAGTGATTGGTTTAGGCCAAGTGGGAGATTGTTGGAATAGTGTCCTAAACCCATTCGGGTTGGACCGGATCCGACCGGGTCGGATCATTTCTACTATTTCTTTATGTTTATACATATATTAAATGGCTTTTTCAAGTTGTCATATATATGTTCTTTTAAAGAACCAATTATGAATTGTTATATGATAACGTCCTTAGTATTAAAGCGTGATAGAGAAACCATGATAAGCGATTATGGTTGATGAGATCTCTAATCACTTTAATAAGTTTGATACTTAAATGTCTCAGGCCGATATACTATTAAACAGGGCATTGATAGTATAAGCAGACTAGCACGTATTAGATGTCTTCTCTTTAAGGCGGGGATAGATCTCGTCTATCGAAGTGTAGAGACACTTGACCAGCACGTGGGACGTGTATTGAGAATGCGACGTTAGGATCGGCCCACTTACACGGATAAGTGTCACCTTTATGTGACGGTTATGTAATTATCCTTAAGACCGAGTCTTCATGGCATCACGGTGTGGATTGTCATGCTTTGACACTATTGAGGTTTCCACAGCCACGGGCGATCATGCGGTAGTGATTGGGTATGATAATGAATCATGCGGAGTATACATGATTGGTCGTCTGGGAATCGTGTATCCTATGATTGGGATCGAATATCCGAAATGGCCTTCTTATAAGGAATGTCTTACTCTCGTGAATCTTTGCAAAGTGGGAGTAAACGAGTTACTTCGAGAGAGCATGATATCCAGATTATAAGATACGGTCGTTGATGTTTTGACACTCGACTAACGACCGTATGGATATTATTACAAATGATAGGATTGTAAGTTGCACGGTAATCTGTTTCACATGAAAGGTAGTAGTCATTGCATTTGACTCTTCCGATGATCGGGGTCACGGTGTGTTGCTAGACGCTATCCCGTGATCGTTAGGCATGAAGGGCATTTTCGTAATTTGCACTTTGTGTCTACGGCCAACATATTCGGAAGCCTATCGGGTCACACACATATGAACATCTAGCCGGATTAAAATGTGGTTATAGATGATAACCAAATAAGGAAAGTTTATCTCGAGACTATAAAGGTTATAGTGGTAAATTAATATGGTGTTATTTATTTATTATGAATAAATTAAATACAAGATATTAAAGGTATTATATTAATTAAAAAATATTCCGGATGCCAATTTATTGGCATATGGGGCGCAACTTATTAGTGTATAAGATACACTTGGATTGTGCAATTTAATTAATAGTATTACCAAATATTAATATTGGATATATATATAAATGATGCATGCATGTGGAGCATCAATGCAAATTGAAGATTTGCATGCGCACCAACTTGTGTGTATATATATATAATATATAGATTTATTTGTGTAATATATATGTGATATATACACATGTGTAAATTGATTTATGGTAAAAAAAATAAAGATAGTCAATATTAGATGTTGACAATATCTTGGAAATATTCAACATAAGATATTGACAATATCCTAGATTTATTTAATATGAGATATTGTAATAAATGAGATAAATCAATCAATTATATTTTCCTTATTTTATTGGAGAAATATTTTCTTCCTTTCCACTCTATTAGAGGCGCCCCACTCCCTATAAATAGGAAGTGGGTGTCAAGCTCTTTTGTACATCATAATTCCAAGAGCTAATAGTTCTTGTGTAAAATATAGAGCATCCTATAGAGAGTTTGAGAGAGGGGAAAAAGACCGGTCTAGCAACCGGATTTTTCCAATAGCAATCCTTGATGGGATTCCGGCGGGCTGTTCGTGTGGACTAGCGGTAGAGGCCGAACACTTGGGCGGCTCCATGCAGAACTACTCTCCTTAGACGGTCAAAGCGTCGATCTTTTAGATCAACCAAGGTAACCACCGTCTACTAGTTTATTTGTTTATTGCTTAAACGAAGTCGATCTTGGGTAAAAGGAAATAAAATTTTGAATTCCGCTGCGTTCCCGCGTAGATTTCCTAACACTTCACGCACACTTCTTTCTGTGGATATGTGTGTCCAAGTTGTTGCAGTTCACTGATGATGCTTTTTTTCCATTTGATCAATGGTTTCACCAGCCTTTATTTTGAAGTTCTCATATTTCTATTTTGCAATAGACAATTTGTTTTCTTTAACTGCTTCTGATCCTTCATTGATCAGTGCCAATTTGTCCCACATCTCCTTTGTTGTTTTGCAATCTTTGATCCTCAGGAACATATTACTGTCTAGAGTTTTCAAGATCATGTATTTTGCAACGAAGTCAAGATTTTCTCTTCTCCTGTCATCCTTGGTCCAATCTTTCTTGAGTTTGTCTATTACTTTTCCTTGATATGCTCCTGTGGATACCACAGTTGTGATCTCGATTGGGCAATCATTGATTACATACAGCATCTCCTCATGAGTTGCTGTAAGATGAGGCAACATTCTTATTATTCATCAAAATTATTAACATTGAATATAGGTACCATTGACATAAAATTTGAGGAATCCATAAATACAAAATATATATATATATATATATATATATATATATATATATATATATATATATATATATATATATATATATATATATATATATAAAGCACAAATTTGAAAACTACTTTGAAAATATGCGATCTCCATGTTACCAGAAATTAGATCTGAACAGGTTCTGATACTAGGAACACTGCTTTGATACCAATTGTTGGTACCAGAGAAGGGTAAAACTATATTCAGATGGGGGGTGAATGACTATAGTGGAGTTTCTAAAACTTTTCTTGTATTTAAAGGCTTTTGGGCAGCGGATAAGTCTCTTCTTAAAATGTTGTTTCAAAGTAGATTATGCAATCACATATATAGAGTATGCAATGAAATAAAATGCTGTAAGGTAAACTGCTGAAATTAAATAGACACAAAGGTTTATAGTGGTTCAGGGTGGTGTAATCCCTTAATCCATTCTTCTCCTGTGATGATTGGAGGAATTAACCATTGTTTTCACAGATACAATAGTACGATTGTCCTTGACTACACAAGCTTCACAATCTTCAAGACTATCACTCACTGGCTTCAAAAGCTTCAGTGACTCAGTCTCTATCACTGCTCCTTGAGAACAAAACTTTCAGAAGCTATTTCAAAGGTTGCAACTCCTTCTCAGATTTCTCTGATTCAATTGCCTCAGTTGATGTGAATTGGATTCACAAGTTTGTTGATCAATCTCAGAGCTTGATTTTCAATTGAAGTTCTGATTCCTGAGTTGATAGTACAGATGGAAGGCTTTTTTCACTTTGACAGATTTTCTGCTTGTATGTTTATCAGACTTAATTGTTATTCTCTTTTCTGTCAATGCCTTCTATTTATTGCCTTGATGATCCTTAATTTGAATTTCTGTCCGTTGGCTATTTAATGTGGAGAATAATCCTTGATTTAATTCTTGATTCCCCCTTAATTATATTCTCCTTGATTTCAGTGTTTGGATTTTTCCTCAAACATTTATCAAAAAATCCATCCTTGATTGATCCTTAATTGATTGTGCATTTAATGCTTGATCTTCATCATTTGAAATCTGAGTGAGTAAAGTTTACTTGATCGTTCCCTGAACGATTAAGTGATCCTTCTGACTTGGCTGTTTGGTTCTTCCTTCACTGCTCTGTCTTTACTCAGCCGTGCAATGTTGTTTTCTCTCATTCTTTAGAGTACTTTTGGTACTTCACTGATCCTTGATTTGGATGAGATCAATGTACACCATATTTGACAATATATTTCATTACTTAGACTTATCCAAGGTCATCACAGACTTCCTTGGTTATAAGTCAGACCATAATGTCTTCATTGCTTCTCTGCTGGTACTTGACTGGCTTCACTCTGCCGAATAGTTGTTCTTACTTAGCCGTCCTACCAACTAGTACACTTATCTGACTCAACTTATACAACTTGTCAGACTCTAAGTAGAGACTTATACAGAGAATTCTAACTTATTTCAGACTTTCTATAACAGCTAGTATGGCCATCATCAAAACATAATAAAATGTTCCTAACAGTAATAATTCACTTTGCTTTTTGTTTGAACTATTTTGATGCTTTCCTTTGTTGCTTTTGTAATAATTCTTGATTTGTGGCCGCTTTTGGCCTTTGACTTATACACCTTCCGATTTATGCACTTGCTTTTTTGATTTGCTCTCTTGTGTGTATGCGGCCCCCTTTATTTTGGCAAGGTTGAGTGAATAGCTTGCTAAAATAATAGAACCTCTGAACTATCCTTGTCTTTGAGTTTGAAAATTCTAATGTGCAGCCCCTTGTTTTGAACGAAGCCTTAACCTGTTTGAGTGAAAACGATTTATGTATGTGGCCCCGTTGTATTGATCGAGGTCGCTACGGCTTTGTTTGAAATGATTGATCGAAAATTCCAATTACGGTCCCCTTGTTTGAAACAAGACCTATGGCGAACCCCCGTTGATATACGATGTGTGCACTTAGTTTTGAAGTTTTGATAATTCCAATGTGGCCCCCTAATTTTGTGGCGAGTCTACAATGTTGGGCTCGCAAGAAATTTAAGGCGGAATTGCCTCAAATCAAAATTTCCTTTATCCAGCCCCCTTGTTTGAAGCAGGTCTGAAATGCGACCATGTAAAAAAAAATTCCGCGACCCCCTTGTGCAGAGATCTTGGTTTAAATTTATTCATCCGGGCCCCCTTGTTCCGGATAAGCCTTGGAGATCTGGTCTCACGGGCCTGTCCGGAACAAAGTGACTGGGCATTTCCACGGAGTAGCTTGCAACTTTTTTGTTGACATTGTCAACACGATAGGTTTATATTTACGCAAAGGAATCGATGTTACATATAATATCTCCTCAGATTGTCCGCGTGCCAAGGCCTGTTGTATTCGTGACCTTGGTTATCTCTTAGGACATAAGTCCCCTTTTTGATTATCCACGCGTCCTGAAGTGGGCCTTCCTAATTTTCAGACAGCTTGCCTTTTGCGGCTTCATGACCAGTGGCCTATCTTTTTCATAAAACATAATCTCCTACCGCGAAGTGATGGTCGTGAATAGGCTTGTCGTGGTATCGTTTGGCCGTGTATTTGCAGTTGAGCAAACGGGTATATGAGTTGATTCGCCGTTCCTCTGTCAGATCGAGGTCGAACTGTCTAGTCAGCGGATTCTCGGCCTCGCTAAAATGTGCGACTCTTAGGCTTGGTAGGGCTATTTCCACCGGGGCCATAGCTTCCAATCCATAGGTCAAAGCAAAAGGAGTTTCCGCTGTAGTTGTCTTTCTTGATGTTCTGAGGGCCCAAAGGGCCGAGGGCCCAAAGGGCCGCTGGCAAATGATCCGGCCATTTACCCGCTTTTTCGTCCAAACTCTTCTTTAGTATGCTAAGTACCTGTTTGTTGGCGTTTTCGGCCTGACCATTTCCCTGTGGGTAGCACACTGACGATTGCCAATGCTTAACATTATTTTTTTTCTGCAAAATACGTCGAACTCCTCCCTGCATTGCAGCCCGTGATCTGATACTATCAATCTGGGGACGCCAAATCTGGTCCAAACTTGATCGAGCAGGAAATATATTATATCTCTAGTATTGATTTTGAACAAGGCCTTGGCCTCGATCCATTTGATGAAATAATTGAAGGCGACCACAACGTATTTGTATCCGGAGCGGCCCAATGAGGTCGATATCCCACATGTCAAACGGCTAGGCGGCGACGATGATGCTTTGTTCGACTATCGGTAGCCTGGGAATGTCCGCAAATTTTTGACATTTTTATCGCACCTTCTGGCGTATATTTGGGCATCCTCTGCGAGCTTTGGCCAGTAGTAATTAGCTAACAAAATTTTCTGAGTGAGAGTACGGCTAGCCGGATGGCCGCCGCACATCCCCTCATGCAGCTCAATAAGAATTCCCTCGACCTCCTCTGGCCGTACACATCGTGACAAAGGCTTGGAGAAAGATTTTTGATATAAAACATTGTGCAAGATTGTATACCTGGCGGCCCTTCTGATCAGGGCTCTGGCCTATTTGGGGTCGGGTGGGTGGGTTCCTGATTCGATGTATGCTTTTAGCTCATCGATCCAACATAGATTGGCGGGTTGAAGATCCATGACCTCGACCCGGTTAATGGCGGGTCCAGACAGGTGTTCTACCATGACCGCTGTTATTGGATCAAATGACAAAGACATTATTGAGAAAAAGATGGCTTTTTCCGGATGAAATGAAAATTGGATTCATGTAACGGGCGAAGGATTTCCCATTCCTTAGCCTGAAAGATATGTGACCATGAAAGAAGGATTAAGTGGATGGGTGGTAGAGTCGTGGAAACGCCTGTTTCTTCCATATTTTCAAAAAATTTAAAATAAAAGATACCTTTTACTCTTTACGTCCAGGATTACATCCTGGATCATTAGATAGGAATCCAAAGATGAAGAGAGAGAGAGAGAGAGAGAAAATATCACTACTGTATAAACGAAGAGTTTGAGAGTAAGCATTCTAAAATCTCCAAATAAAGTTGCAATTGTCTGAATGCATTCAAAAATTGACTCATTTATTCTTTAATTGACTCAACTCACTAGATAGAGATAGTGGAAATTTTAATTATATTTTATAGGATAATTTTAGAGGAAATATAAAATGAAACTCAGCTTACCCTTTTATCTTTTATTTTCTAGTCGATACAAAAAACTTTCTCAAATTCTTTTTTTTTTTCATACGACACATCTGGATTCTCGGAAAAGAACCAATCTTGTCTTTGAGTTTGGATTGAAATTATCATTCAAGAGGAAACCCTTTTAATTCTGGTTCTAAGACCTCATTAGGGATTATTACTTCCTTAGTAGCTCAACACATGTACTCTTTGCCTGCTTATGCATTCATAGCACAAGACTTTATGACTCAAGCTGCATTATATACTCATCATCAATATATCGCAGGGTTCATCATGACAGGTGCTTTTGCCCATGGAGCTATCTTTTTCAAGCTCTATTTGCCTTTGCTTCGTCGTCGCTTG
>JAOBSW010000564.1:0-83590 GCA_026214975.1 Gentiana macrophylla
TCAAGCCACCCCGACGTGGCTTAATCACATTTAGCTAATTAACTCATTATTTCATACATATTATCACCATTGAGAACACAAATCCAGGGTAAGTTGATGGTAAAATATGATACCAAGTTGACCGTCATCAGCTATTGAGGTTGATGCCTCTTTTCGAAATATTATGAAGGGTAGGTAATATGTGTTGAGTTTATTTGTTGAAATATGTGTTTCAAGATGCTATGATGTGGCTTTGTGATATATGATTATGTTTAGTATAGATAAACTAGATTATGTGCGATGCATACGATGATTGTAGAAAATGAACAAAAAATGCAGAAACTATGAAGATGAACTCATGAAGAAGATGAAGAAATTTGAAAAACGGAAAGGCGGGAAAAAACTGATTTCATTGATCTTGATTGTATTTTCAGAACTGAAGTTTCTGGATTACAATTGAGCCTATATATAGATTTCCTAATCATCTAATCGATAGCTAAGTTAGTTATAACAGCCTAATTATTAACTACTAACAGACTTAACCGCTTCTTCACAAGTGTTAAATTTAAATGCTAAAAAGAACTGAACATATATGCATCAGTACATCAACTGAACATATATTCATCAGGTATGCGGATGACGTACGATAATGTCATATGCGTGTTTAATATATCCTTCATAACATGCTGGGCCAGACGTTGATCATATGACTTGACATAAGTGGTTTGGGGTGTGTGTAAGTCTGTAGCATGAACTATTGGTCAAGTGTTCATATTTTATCAAGGCGTAAACAAAAGAGACTCTCTTTCAGATGAGATAAAATGTAAGTTTTGATGGCTTCTTTTCCCCTTTACAAACTTTATTATGGGCGTGAGGCATTTGATAAGTGTTTATGGAGCTTGGTGAGTCACACGAATAATTGGGTTGGCTGTCAAAACATTCGATATTTATCATGAAACTAATTTCGCATGCATAAAGCCAGAGGTAGACCTAAAGCCAAGAGGAAGGGGACTATGGCCCCATTGAGATCCAATATTTTTTTTTTTTTTCCAGTATTGAAACAATGTAATTTTGTTGTAGAAAAATATAAATATATCATTGGTGTCCCTGGTGAATCATTATCTTTACTCCGATGTCTCCGTTGAGTAAATTTTATGGATTCATCACCGCATAAAAATTGTTTGTGCACGACTAACATGATTTTTTTAAGACACAAGAATAATACTCTTTTGGAGCTATAATAAAACTGACCAAATTTTCAAGGCCATATGACATATACATTTGGGCCGGGCCTCAATTACGACCTTAGGTAAAATATAACCCTCAGCCCACTGATGGTGTATGTATGTCATGCTAAGGACCATGCAAAAAAAAAAAAAAAAGGTTTATAATAATGATTAAAAAAAAAATTGGACCATAATCTAAAGGGTTCCCACTACCCCGTATCTTGTTTAGGAAAATCATCATAAGTAATGGCTTTTCTCCGAGAAACAAAAAGATTTTATTGAAACCGGACTAACGCTAAAAAAAATACAAACTAAACGCCGGACAACGCCAAAAAAAGCCGGAGCTCCACCCGGACTAAAACAAACAAATTTACAAATGAAACAACAGAAAAACATGGCACAATAACAACAAACCAAGCTATCAAGAACAATGTTACTAGACGTCTTTATAAAGGAGTGAAGTAGCCCATGAGGCCAACAACTTCACCCGTGACACTGAAAAACTATGAAAAACAAAAAGCACCGCAACCCGGGCCACGTCACTCGCCACGCCCATGCATACGGTACAGAGGACTCGAAAGAAAAGTCCGAACCTCCTGATAGAAGGCAACAACAAATCAAAGGAGGTGTAGGAGAAACGCCTTTGAGTGTGATGGTAATTGCAACCCAACTCCTTGTATATCCGTCTCACTCTATCTTATAGGGTAGAGTATTTTTAAGATAGGATATTACTACGGTTTGATATTTTAAAACCCTTTATAGGCGTGGTTGGGTATGAATACATGTTTTCATTGTCATAATATTCGTTCGACCACTATATAATAAATATAACTAAGTATATTTGAAAAAAAAAAAAAAAAAAAAAAACTGTTACATTATTTGACGACAAAAAGAAAATATTGAAGAAAAAGAACAAACCAATCAAGGAAAGATCAACACCTATCTTCTCATAGCATACTGAAACATTACGATGAGGATCTTGATGGTCATATTGAGCAATTCTTCATGTTTGTTAGTTTGAGTAATGATCACGAAAGATTCAGCTTCCGCTAGCACAAATGATCGACACAAAGTGATATGCATCGTTGATAATAATGTATTTAAATTGATCGAGAATCTACGATGATCAATCAGTGCGAGATCACGGTTGTGTGTCGATCGTTGTGACACAACCGCTGGTTGTAAGCACGTATCATCACCGTGTTAGTTGTAAAAAAAAAAAAAAAAGATAATATCTTTTAAGCCATTTAGACTGCTATATGGATAATCATCCATGTGTCATCAACGTCTCTTGATTTTTTGTTTTTGAATGAGATCGGAAATCATCATTGATCCGCCATCCAACTCGTTCCTTAGCGAGCAACAGTGTCGTCTCCGACCTCCAAAGGTCGATATACTGGCATTGATTGGCGTGATCCGCGATTGATCTCCATTAACTACCACAAAATCACGATTGATCATATCCCACGATTCTAGCCTAATTGAGCCAAGATTGCCCCACGATTGGCGATCCACACCAGCCTCAACCACGTGCCTTACAATCAAGGATTACGAAGAAAACACGAAGGAAGACGAAACTACGGTATTTTATTGCATGAATAAAAATGATACAATGTTCTCCTTAATGGAGATAAATACAAGAGATCGAGATGGAGTCAAAGAAAATCAGAATACACAGACGGAATACTCTGAATAACTGTTTTATTGAATTGATTAAAATGCTTACAATGGATCCACTTATATAGTAGATAACTGATATGAGATAAACCTAAATATTTATTCAAATATAATTTGAATAATTTAAAAAACAAATAAACAGTTTTTTTATTTTATTTAAACAACTAATTTATCTCCACTAAATATCATCTCGATCTCTTCTTTGACTCCATCTCGATCTTTTTTTTGACTCCATCTCGATCTCTTGTATTTATCTCCATTACTCTTTTATATAGGAGATAAATGATCTAACAACTGAATTTAAAATAAATAAAAAACTATTATCTCATCCTAATAATAAGATAATTACTATATGTGATTTATTTCAAACTCTATTTTATCTCTCATTTGATATTATTATTATCTCATTATAATTATCTGTTCTAATAGATTCGTGTATTAACATGTGCCTACACATACGCATTCTAATCCCTACTCTAGAGTTACCGGTTTTTCATACGTCTTCGGAACAAATGCAATATGAAAAAGAGAATCCAAGAAAACAATTCTAAACAAAAAAATTACCTTTAGATTATGAATCCAATATTACACTTCAAAATGATCAAATGAGTAAAACAATTTACAACCAAATCATTTTTTTTTGTAGAAATTGCCGCCCCATAAAGAATGTAACAAGTATATATAGAGATTTCGTTTATACAATAGTTGTATTAAATCGAATGTATAGTGATCATATATTTTTACTCTTTTTTCACTATACAAATCTGTACCGCATGAAAAGAATAAGAATATGTAGATATAATGCATTCATTTGGTAGATAACTTACTAACAACAAGTTTTTACCGGTTAAAACCAAATGCCAAAACTTCTTCAAATCCAAGGTCTCAAGGCACACTCCTCATGCCAAAATTCTTCAAATCCAAGGACTCAAGGCACACTCCTCAGGCATAATATTATCAAACCTTTTAGTATCTTTACAATAATCATAAACAACAAGGTTTCTCAAAACCCAAGCATAATCAATCTTTTGAGATTCAGAAAGATGCCAAGCTGGATACTGGTCCCACCAATGATCTGTTGTTGTGGAGACACATGCAGGGTAAGGATCTTGCCATTGACACGCGTCCGCCACGAAGTTCTTGTATGATGACACGAATGGCGCGAATGTCCAGTTGGTTTTCATCAATCCGCCCATCGTTGCCCAATCATCCGCGTTCCATATGCTCGAAAACAAGTACATTGGTTGCGCGATAGGGTAGAAGTTGTTTGTGTAGTTTGCGTTTTTGTATACTCTAAGTGGAATTGAATCTACAAACCATCTGCGGTAGAATTTCAAGAAACAAACATGATTCACCAACTTTAATAGGATATTAGATTGCACGGGTACATATACGCAAATACAAAATGTAGAAACACAAGATTTGATTTTTGAAAAGCATGTGATACATATACGGATAGGACATGCATAAATATCAGAAGTATAAGGAGAAAAATTGTAGCTAGTAAAACTATAAGGACCGAATTCTATTTAGAAAAGATCATGAAATATAACAATTTCTAGTCGGTACGAGATTTTTGAAAAACATATGTTATTGGATACGAAGATATGTCAAAATATTAAAAGTACAAAAGAAGCAAACTATATTTAACAAAGGAAGCCTTAAATGAAAGCTTTTAATAACATCACACAACATCTACCGTAGCACCACGGGGATATAAGAATCGAATTTGCAGAGGTCAAATGTGGACATACATCAAACTCGACTTTCCAGCGGTTAAATCTTATTATGATGTCCTAAAAGAACCAAATTATATATATTAAAATTCATGGGATAAGAGATTTTTGTGGTTTTTCGTCATATATGGTAATCTTTCATCATTTTAGGTAATTTTCATTAATTCCCTTACCGGATTTTCTTCGATTTTCAACAAGGTTCTTCATCTTACATGTGTGTGTTAAGATCATACATATCCGGATTTTGTATCCAACATTTAAAAAGTTACATATACACCCTAGTCGCATAGTTTAAGCATGCAATATGTATTCATATTAAAAATGTATCATGTACCAAACACGCAACTAAACAAAAGTATCCATCTATCATTGGTTATGACAATAACAAGATACTACAAAGAATTACGTACACTATATACGTATTCGATACCGAACATGCAACTAAACAGAAGTATCTATACATCATAAGATACGACAATACCTAAGATACAACGAGGAAGAATACACTAAATGTGAATCAAGAAAACAAAATATAAGTACAAGTAACAAAAAATTAATAAAAACTTACACAAGTTGGTGGGAATTCCAAAGAATGGAATATTCATGAAAATCTTGAGTTGGATCAAACCACAGATAGTGTCTCATTTCACGATTACCAGTTCCATTTTTATATACATTTGTTTGTATAATATATGGTTGCCCTGTCACATTTCCCAAGAACTCAATGTCCACTTCATCTCTTGTGGGCCCAAGTTTTATATCAGAGCACATCTACATAACCAATAAAATAAAATAAATAAATAAATAAAAAGAAAATTCAAGAAAGAGATTTTTAAATTTAATAAGTGAAAGATATAACATTGTAGGTTGCATGGTTACATATACACGAATAAAAAATACTCGGGCGTGAGATTTTCGAAAAGTATAGGATACATGTACAGATAGAATATTCATAAAAAAAAAAACGGTTAAACTCTAAACGGAAGAGCAACCCACTCCTCCTGTCCCACGGAATGAGTGGAGAGGTAAATCAGGTAATCTAGTGGATCCGTTTACATGGGCTGCTATTTAATCATGATACTGAGACCACGTTCCGTTAAATCGAACAGAATGCTTGGTATTGTCGATCTACTGGAATCGAACACCCAACCTGCAGCTCCCGACATAGCGTGCATTACACACATACACATGCCTTCACCACCAGGCCATGTCCTGAGGACCAGATAGAATATTCATCAATACTAAAAGTTTGTGGATCAGTTATATATATAGTTTTATGTGTATATATTGACTCATAACTAGTTATGTAAAAGTGAATGTTTAAGACCAAGTTTCACACATTTGTGACTTGAATCACAAAATTACTGGATCCGCCCATGATCAGAGTCATAGGTGTGCGGACTCAAATCAGTCTCCTGCAAGTATCCTAATGATCCTGTGTGTATTCGTATCGGATACGTATCAAAAAGAACCCATGATCAGAGTTATAGGTGTGCGGACTCAAATCAATCAAATATCCTAATTATCCAGTGTGTATCCGTATCGGATACGTATCAAATACGAAAGTGCTATCAAACAAAAGTACGTACATGTACTCTCATTCACAAGATCTTAAATTTGAACCATATGAACAGAAAGATAAGGCTGACAGATTCTAAACCCAGGACTTCAGGAACAGAACCGGAAAGACTGGGTCAATTTCAAAAGATTGGTCTAATGCAAAAACAAGAAGAAGAAAAAAAAATGAAAGATGAACCATGATTGGCTAATTGAAATCTTGATTTTTCAACTTACATAATAGGCAGTAACAATACCAGCAGAATTACCACCAGCAAGTTTAATCTTCATGCTAAACCAACCAAATCTGTAATTATCATTGGTCTGAAAACCACAACCTATCCACAACACAAAACACACACAATGTCTCAGTCACAGACACTAACAATCTGGGCAACCTTAAAACTTCAAGAAATTCAATAAAAATTAAATCTTTACAAAATAATTTACCTGCATCTTTTGTCAAAGAAAGATGCCAAGTTTGCCCATCAGTAGATGTCTGAAAATTTGTTGCAGGACAGCCTTTGATGAAATTATCGCCAAATGTGGTGGTTGGACCATTGGTTTGAGCTGATAAAGAACCGGAAATTGCAAGTAAAATCGCAATGATAAACAGAGAAGAAGAAAAATCTCTGTTCCCCATTGTGTAAATGGAGAAAGAGAAGAGTAGTAGGAAATGGTTTAAGATGTGTTTTGTTGGGTTTGTAATTGGATCTGTAATAAAAGAATAGTAGCATTAAATGAGGATACTTTATAGTATGAGTTTTTTTCACAAGAAAAGGTTTCCCCATGTGAAAGGGAGGCATAAAAATTCAATAATTCTTTCATCAAGACCAATGATTACCGTTGTTAATGTTTGAAAATTAAGCATATTTGGGTGGGAAATTTTTAGGTGAGACGCATCTCACGTAAAGAAACATCTTACGTACGCAAGACAATCTCGGTGCGGGATCGGGTGTATAATTGTTTGTAAGGTGTGTGATTTAATCTCATGCGGTGAGATTGTCTTGGCGTGTATATCTTTACGTGAGTGACGTCTCACCTAAAAATTTCCCTGTTTGGGTAAGTATATTTCATTCCCGCAAGTTTATCTCAATCAAAAAAGAATAGAGTGTTGCCAAGATAGTCTTGTCTTTATATTGGGACGTTGAAGTTCGATAACAGAAGCATAATCCTCGATTACATCATTCACGAAGCTCTTGAGACAGGATAGTAGGGGACCTTTGGGTAAGTAGTAAGTGTATTACGATTGCTACTAGGAAATCAAACGAAACCGGAGCATATATCTTCCTACAAAGCACATGATATCACACGTTGAAATAATAATAGAAACAATATAAATACATAAGGTTGAGACAAAACGAATTTGGTAACTTAGGTCTTAGGTTAAGTATTTTAGGTTAAATGAGGACGATGAACATAACTAGTTATTGGATCCATTATTGCTTTCAAGTATCGTGGGCTGACTCGACTCACGAGACGTTACGAAGGCATCAAATCCGACTATCGCATTAAACTAAAAATATGCGTAGAGAGAGCATGAGGGAAGTTCTTTAGTCTTCTAGTAAGTCTTGGCGAAGACCCCAGTTCTTTAAGATGGGACAATTTGGTAAATCATATTGAAAAAGCTAGATAAACATTACAAGATATAACGTTGAAACATAATGAACATTGTAACTTGGGTTAATACTTTCAGGACAAGTAAAGACGATAGACCGAATTAGTTTTTGGATTTATTATGGCCAAACAACGCATCTAGACTCGAGTACTGAGACATTTTCATGGGGTAGTTTTGTATTTTGTTACTAATCGAGCGTAATATAAACATGCACCATTGTTGTGATCATTGGTGGATCCAAAAAATTATATCATTGGAGACATGCATTAATATCAGATATACCTATTAAAGAATATCTCTTCACACGAATTTAATACCCTGTATATAAATAACATAAAAAGATTTTATTCGGTGGCGACCGTACTCATTGCAGGTACGTGGATCCGTCTCTGGCTTTGAATCCTGAGATGAAGCCATCAAGCTGAAATCAATAATATTTAACAACATATGTAAATTCAACATAGTATCAGACTAGATCAATATGACATGAGTTCAAGGATGATTTTAACATGACATTAGAATGAGTCTTTGATGAAATTATTGGAGAACTTAGAGTTATAGATTAGATCAGCACATGTAGAAGTATAGAAAATGGCCAGCTAGATTATAGAAGGAAAGTCCACTGGCTTATTTGATTAAAATAATACTGTACCTATAAAAATAAAATAAAAAGTATGGACAACATGTATCACACATTCATCAACGTGCCAGCCAAATATAAATATGCCAAAAATAATAGTGGAAAAACATTGGATTCGAGTCATTCGACAACTGGATTTTAGTGTCAAAAGGTAAACTTAAACATTACCAACTTTTGTTTTATGGTTTTTACCTTTATAAGAAATGTATATAAAATAATTATTATTATTATAATTATAATAATAAATAAAATAAAATAAAATAAAAGGAAGCAAATAGCTTGCAATGTCTACATCCAAGACTTGGTTTTCATGGTCATTAGCTGTAATTAGCAAGATTGATCCCACAAAGTAACATTATTTGATAAGGCAAATAAATGGCATAGGAAAAGTCCGTTCTTGACCTATAGATTAGTCACTTTCTTTGAAATATTATATTAAAATATTCATTAATTAATAATAGTTCATTGAATCAATAGAAGTGAGATGTGGACACTATAGGCATGTCTCAAAGTGTAATAGAAGGTGAGATGGGACATAATAGGCATGCCTCAAACCGTAACGCCTCGGATCTCAAGCTTGACGACACTATTTAAGGTATTATACTAATGGATAATTATTTCAATAATTAATTAGATTCATCGTACTTGTTTGATATAAAACAGTTAAACAAATTTATCAATTTAATTGTGTCTCAACCATATATAATAGTAAGGCTTCTCTAATTTAATTTGAAATATTATATTCTCCTCACTTAAAGTAATATATTACATTCTCCGGTTTTAAGAAACTAGGGTCGGAACTAAAGTTATCGGAGGGACAACTATCAATAGAATTCTAGAGGTGTCTTGCACAATTTCACACGGTAACTCTCGCTTCTTCCGGGTACGTAGTTGGCTCTCATAGCATACATAATGCCCATAACACAAGTCTAACGGCGCTATTAAGTCATAATGAATACACTTAATCTTTGGTTACTAAAGTCCATTGCTAAAATTGTTTAGGCCTACAGGGCAGCAACAATAAAGGCCCCTCATATGTTTCTTTTCTTTAATAATATTTTAACCAATATTATTAATTAATCTGTGTCTTAATATTCACTATCAATTATCTAGAAAATGATGGGATTAAAGATAATACAAAATTTTGTTGTTATGGGAGTATATATATCGACTAGTGATATCACCACAACAAAAATGTCATAATATTTTACACAACACATTTTGTGACCATTGATTATGATGTGAGACCTACGAGTAATGATACATCCACAACATCTATACAACACAATCAACACCCTTGATTTTGGTGTACCCATCACAATAAATAATTCATCACTTTAATCAATGGAAATAAAGCATGTAGTGGAAAGTGCACTACACATTTGTGTAGTGCACATACCATTTCCCGAGACCTATTGATCATATGAGTCAATAAAAATCAATGGCTTAAAAGTGTATTGTGGCATTTGTTGTGCATATTTTGTTATGGCACAAACATTTCTCATATCCTTCCTCCATTCTGAAATAACTGAGGCAGTTGTCAAAATGATTTGTTCCAAAATAACTGAGGCATATACATTTCCAATGTATCATTTATTGTGTTTTTCCCACGTCTACCCTTATTTATTAAGGAGTGAGAGAATAAATACAATATTGTATTAATTATAGACTAAGGGTTAGCATTCAACTTAAAACATTCTCACATCCTTAGTATGCGTGTTTTTAACAAATGCCTCAGTTATTTCGAAACGGAGGGAGTATACAACAACAATTATAGCTAGGATAATGTGGGACCCATACAATTAATCCCCCGTTTCAAAATAATTGATGCAAATAACAAAAACATGTATATTACAGAAGTGAATTAATGATTTAACTTGAATATATACCAAAAAGACTAAACAATCCCTAAATTATAATTAACGCAATTTTGTTTTTGTTCTCTCAATCCTTAATAAATAAAGGTAGACGTAGAAAAAAAAAACACAATAAATGATGTATTGAAAATGTAACTGACTCACGTAAAATATATAGAATAAATGATTTTGACAACTCCATCAGTTATTTCGGAACGTGTGGAGTATATATTATTCACTATGTAATTGCCTCATATAAAATAAAACAAATTATTCTGACAACTGCATCCAGGGGCGGCTCCAGGAATTTAATGATACGGATCGGAAATTTGTCATATTTTACAATTACTAAGTGTAATGCTATATATTATAGTTCAATACGGTTCAGAAGGGATCAATATATAAAAATAAGGGGGTCGGTACATATATAAAATGTGTATATAAAAAAATGTTCCACTGTAATATTTTTTTAACGGGTCGGGTGACCCTTTTTCTCCTACATGGAGCCGCCCCTGACTGCATCAGTTATTTTGGACTGAAGACAGTATTTTTTTTTTGAAAGGGAGAGAGTATTTATTATCCGCTAAATTTGTTCAAAAGCTCTTTATTACCATCAAAAGGAGTAAAAGTGTATGTGGAAAAAAGTGTTGCTTGTAATTAACCAAGCAAATCGACATTCTAATTTCACACTGACCAATAAAACAAACATTTTTTTTATGGGTAAACAGATTTATTAAGCTTTATCAGCAAGAGAAGCTGTAATTACATCCGATGGGGGAGTTTCCCTAATACACACTGCCTGCCAAGCTTAGACCTATCTTAGTTGGGAGATGTGCGGGTTATTACCCGTCCGTTTGACAAAGGAAAACTGAAAATGAGAAAAATATTGTAACATGTTACGACAATCATCAACAATACTTCCTAGATTGGAGAAATCAAGCATGTTTGTGGAGAACTTCTGAAACACCGTGAGTGAGTCCTCTTCAAAAATGACGTTGACAAAGCCCCACGTTATAGATAAGAAGATAGCATGATAGATTGCTAGAGCTTCTCCTACGTTGACATTATAACCACCTTCAAGATTTTTAGAGAATGAGCATATGATGTTGCATCCACAATCGCAGATAATTCCTCCAACGGCTTCCATGTTATCTTGGAACACTGGATCAATATTAAATTTGACAAGACCCGGAGGTGGAGGCTGCCAAGAGACTTGCCAAGCCGGTTTCGCTCTCTTGTGTATCGATGATGAAAAAGCTTGCAAATATTCCGTGGCTTCAGATTTTGCTTTAAGAGCAAGAGAAGAGACAGAGAGGTTTTTTCGTTCAAAGATCCATGCACACCTATATTTCCAAATAGCCCAAAGAATATCGACTAACATAGCAATGCCATCATCATTTTCTTTAGTCATCAAGATGTCAAACACATCGGCCATGGAAGAAGTTCGGAGGCGCTGCCAAAATTTACCATCCTCAATCAATTTCCATGTAGCTATGGGAATAAGACAATCAAATAAGCAGTGTCATATTCTTTCTGGAAATTCGTTGCAAATTTTGCAAATACCATTACCTATGCCTCGGCGGGCAAGACCTGCCTGTGTTGGAAGCACGTTGTGGGTGGCTTTACAAACGAAATGAACTATGTGAGGCTTAACTTTCTTACTCCAAAGCTTCACCCAAAATTTGTTTGCATTTAAGGATGAGCTAGAAGCCGCCATGTCCCCTGCTTCCTTTGATTGTATTTGACAAGCAAGATGATAACCAGAGCGAACCGAATAAATCCCATTATTTGAGAAATGCCATAAAATTTTGTCTTCCTTTTTGCTTGGTGATAAAGGTATAGACAAAACTTTTTCAGCTTCATACGGGTTAAACATACCCCTGACCTTATCTTCTTTCCATAGTCTCGTAGTGGAGTTTATAAGAGAGCCAACTTTCTGATCTGTAGTTTCCAAGGATAACGGATTAGCACAAAAAGACGGGAGAGCAGGCAGCCAGGGATCACGAACTATATTTATTGTATCACCTTTTCCCACTCGCCATCTTAATCCATGCAAAAGCAAGTCCCTACCACGTAATATACCTCGCCAAATAGTTGATGGAGAAGAAGAAATAGTAGCTGCCATGAAATTTCTTGTGGGAAAGTATTTAGCTTTAAGGATCGTAGATGAGATAGTATCTGGTTCCTGAATGATTTTCCACGCCTGTTTTGCTAACATTTCTATGTTGAAACATTCCATGTCCCTAAAACCCATACCACCCTCGGACTTTTTCTTGCAACATAAAGACCAAGATTTCCAATGAATCTTATTTTCCCCTTCATTTCCACCCCAAAAAAATCGTCTCACCATCGTTTCAATCTCGCGAATGAGAGTTTTAGGCAATAAGAAGCACTGCATGACATATTGGGGTAAGACTTGGATTACAACATTTATAAGAATTTCTTTCCCCGCTGATGAAAGTAATTTGCCCTTCCATCCATTTAATTTTTTAGCTACACGCTCTTTAATGTAATAAAAAATTTCTTTCTTAGACCGGCCAATCACATATGGGAGGCCCAAGTACCTCATTTATCCATGCCAAAAGGCATGCCAAGGATTGAAGAAAGTTCATATTTAACCTCGTCATGAAGATTATTACTAAAAACATGGAAGATTTGAGCAAATTTACCTTTTGACCCGATAGCCTCTCATAGGTCCCAAGAATTTGATTGATAGCATAGCAAGATTCAGTGGTGGCCTCGGAAAATAACATGCAATCATCAGCAAAAAGGAGATGGCTAAGTTCTACACTTCCACGGCCAAAGCTTACTCCCTTAAAAAGATGATGATGTTGAGCTTGACGGATCATGGCTGAGAGACCCTCCGCACAAATAATGAATAAAAAAGGGGGAGTGGGTCTTCTTGGCGAATACCTCGAGTGGGCTTGATGACTGAAGATGGGTGCCCGTTAATTAGGACTTGATAGGAAACCGTGAAAATGCACTTCATGATAAGCTGAATAATGACATTGGGGAAATTCATTGCACGCATGACTTGCTCCAAGAACCTCCATTCTACTCGGTCAAAAGCTTTCATCATATCTAGTTTTAGAGCCATATGCTTAGAGCATCCTTTGTCCCCTTTTTGCATCGAATGGAAAGCCTCAAAAGCAACTATGACATTATCACTTATGAGGCGACCTTTAACAAAGGCCGATTGTGAGTTTGTGATAACCATCCCCATGATCTTCTTAAGAAGATTAACCAAGGTCCTTGGAATGAGTTTGTAGATAGAATTACACAAACTGATGGGTCGAAAATCCGTCTTACTGATTGCATTTTTCATCTTTGGAATCAACACGTTGAAACTTCTATTCATAGTATGAAAGTCCTTTCCTTCATTAAGCCAAGATAGAATGAAATCACTCACTTGCTGTCCAATAGTTTTCCAAAATTTCAAAAGAAAAGCCATGTGCATCCCATCGAGGCCCGGTGATTTCTTCGCGGCATTTGCATTAAGGCAATTTGAATTTCGAAGCATAGAAGGGTCTTGACAACATGTTGATAGCATTTTTACGATAAGTGGTTGTGGAAATATTACTCAAGCCGGATTCGACCTGCTACGAGGCAGCAGGTACTCGGCAGGTGCTCAGCAGATTCACGAGCCTTAGGATTTTCGTGCATAATATTTTTTGTACACTTTATTTAATTATAAGCGACATATTAATTGTGATACATATAAACAATTAATATGTCAAACTCTAGTTTACTTTATGTCATAGACACAATTAATATGTCATAGACATAGCTTTTACTTTTACTTTTGCATGCTTGCCGCCCACATCTACATACTCAAGTCAGTGGCCCAAGCTAGTGCTAGTCTCTCTCAATTGTATCTATTTATACACCTCTCATATCAATGAATAAGATAAGTTGAAGTTTACTCTTGTGTTAACACATTCTCAAACTCTCTTCATGGTAGCAGAGCCATTTGTGTTCTAACTTTTCATTTGCAAAACTCATATTTACGAAGAATGTCTTCCACATCCGACATTACTTCAACCTCGTGAGACTCTCAGTGACCTCGGACCGGGAGTATCTTGACAACTCCTCTTCTTATACAAATCATAGACTTGATGGTAACAACTATCTGTTATGGTCAAGGTCTATGAAAATGTACATTCTCGGACAAAGTAAGATGGGATACTTGTGCGGAACAAAACACGCACTCGCCAAACCGACCCTGGTTTTGAAGCATGGGACACAACAAATAATCAACTCATGACCATCCTCACGAGGTCAATGACAAAAGAGATAAGTGAAAACTTTATGATGTATGATCTCGCCAAAGAAATGCAGGATAATGCGAGAGATCTTTACTCCAAGAAGGATAATACATCGAGGTATATGAACTAGAAGCTCAGATTCAAACTTGCAGGCAAGGGGATATGTACAGTAACTCAATATTTCAATCAACTATCTAAGGCTTGGCAACACTTAGATATGTTAGAAACTCACTCATGGAATGATGTCAAAGATCTTTGCTCTTTATAAAGACATCATAGAAAAGAAGAGAGTATTCGGGTTCCTCTTCAATTTGAATCCTACTCTTGATGATGTTAGGGAAGAATTCTTGCCACCAAACCTCTTCCAAATCTCAAATCCATGTTTGCCGAGGTCAAACATGAAGAAAATAGGAGAAAAGTCATGCTTCGAAATCCACTATCGACAACCCTATGAAGGTGTTTGCCTGATCGTCGGGAAGGCTGCTTCGAGGTTCTTTGAGACATACAAAAGCCTACGAGAAAAGCGGAAAAGCTGTTCGTGATCACCGCAAAGCGCACAAATCACACCAAGGACAATCTTTGGAAGCTCCATGGCAAGCCTAACTCCTCAAAAACCTCAAAACCTATCGAGGGAAAGTCAAAGCGAGACACATCGGTGAGGAGGAGAATGACAACCAGATGAATGCTCGAGTTCTTTGCATTCAAAGCCTTCTGAATCAACAAAAGGAAGGTAGTCACTCTACCGATGTTGCTACTCATACTCATACAGAGTAAATTCTACTCTTCCTTAGCAATGAAACATGGATTGTTGATTAGGGCATCCTCCCATATGACTAGTAATAAAAACCTTATAACCAACTATATGCCTTGTCACCAAATTCATAACATTAAAGCTGCATTGATGGATCTATCTCTCGTACAAAAGGTGTTGGAAATGTTAAACTCACTAATAAGATATGCCTTCAGGATGTCCTATTTGTTCCAAACTTAGACTCGCAATCTTATATCTCATCAAGAGACTCACTAAAGATTTGAATTGGATTGTTGTTTTTAAGGAAAATCAAGTGCACATTCCAGATCCTACTTCACAGGAAGTGATTGGGAAGGCTAAACCTTGCATTTGGATTGTTTCTGGTCAACCTGAAGGCATGTAAGATCAAGACCGACCGCCTCAGTGACTGCTCCTGGACTTTAGACAATATCATGTTATGGCATTATAGATTAGGACATCCAAGTTTTGGTTACTTAAAATCTTTAACTCTGAATTGTTTAAAGGATGTAATCTGAATGACCTTCAATGTGATATTTGTCAATTTGCTAAACTTACAAAATCTGTGTATGCTAAGTTACCTCATTTGCATTCCTCACCCTTCACCTTAATACAGTGATGTGTGGGGACCTACAGGGTGAAAAGTATAATGAGGAAAAGGTGGTTTGTCACCTTTATTGATGATCATACCAGAACACTTGGTTTTTTTTAATGAAAGACAAATCGAAGTTGGTCATATCTTTCAAGAGTTTTATCATATGGTCTCCACTCAATTTGATACTAAGGTCAAGATCTTAAAGCGATAATGCTCTAGAATACTATGAGTCTAATCTCGGTACTCTTCTTGACAGAGAGAGGAATTGTTCATATCGGTAGTTGTGTGGAAACACCTCGTGAGAATGGGGTTCTTTGAGAGAAAGAAACAGCACTCTTTGGAAATGGCCAGATCAATCATGTTCACCACACATGTTCCTAAATATATGTGGGGTGAAGCTATCTGATCGCAACTTATTTACTCAACAGACTTCCCAGCAGAGTGTTAGGTTTCAAAACTCCACTCCAAACCCTACCGACCACACACTCCTCGCCATCATCTTGTTTCCCGAGCTTGCCTCCAAAGATCTTTGGTTGTACTTGTGTTTGTGTATATCCATGCTCAACACGTAGTAAACTTGATCCTAAAGCTCACAAGTGCATTTTCCTAGGTTATGCAAAGGACATGAAAGGTTACAAGTGTTATTCTCTATTGAAAAGAAATTTTACAATTCTATGGATGTAAAATTCTTTGAAAAGACCCCTTATTACAGCAAAACCTCTTGAGTCATTCATCGATGGAAACACGATTGAAATTGACCTAAACCCCTTCCTCGGCAAACTCTTAACCTCTCGAACCAACTCTGATCCTCAACAGATCGAACTTGATGACCCTGCGACTCTCTCTGACCTCATACTTCTCGGCAACCTCCCGAACAAGAGTCATCGACCCGAGCCTCTTGAACGTAACCTCGGAAGCTGACCTAATGAACCAGAGTCTGCGGCCTCCGCGCATCGACTCTCGATCTCTTTGAAGTGGATGATGAGACCTATTGCTCTAAGGAAAGGAAAAGATCATGCACCGATCATTCTATTCATTCTTATTTATCTTATGATCGGTTGTCTCTCTGTCTTTGCCATGTTTACACAGGACTGGACTCTCACTCTATCCCCGAAATATTCGGGAGGCCCTTCAAAATGATAAGTGGAAAGGTTCTTTGTTAAAACAGAGATGATCGCCTCCTGGATAATCATACTTGGGATCTCACAACTCTTCCAAAAGGCAAGAAGACAAATCATTTGCAAATGGTTATTCACTATCAAATACACTGCGATGGCACTATTGACAAGTACAAAGCCGATTGGTAGCTGAGGATTCACTCAAACTTATGGCATTGACTATAAAGAAACTTTTGCACCAAAGTGGCAAAGCTCAACACCTTTGTCAGTGGTACTAATTTCTCTAGTTTGTCCAACTTGGTGGCCTCTTCATCAATTGGATATCAAAAATGCTTTTCGAAGAGAGTTTGAGAATGTGTTAACACAAGAGTAAACTTCAACTTAGTTTATTCATTGATATGAAAGGTGTATAAATAGATACAATTGAGAGAGAGACTAGCTAGCTAGCTTGGCGGCCACTTGAGTATGTAGATGTGGGCGGCAAGCATGCAAAAAGTAAAAGTAAAAGCTATGTCTATGACATAAAGTAAACTAGAGTTTGACATATTAATTGTTTATATGTATCACAATTAATATGTCTTTTACAAATAAATAAAGTGTACAAATAATATAATACACGAAATAGAGATCATTGAACATGTCCTCGGCGAGAGGCATAAGAGCACCCCGAGGTGCACCTCTTGAGGTAATATTTCACACCCCTCAAATCTGGTTGTATATGTTAATGCACCAAGTTTGCTACTTAGTCTATTTGAACATAAGAGGTGGAATAGCCTTGGTAAGGATATCGGCATTACGATCTCTTTGAGGAACATCTTTGGAGTTGAATAATCTTGGCATCAATCTTCTCCTTCAAAAAATGTCTGTCAATGTCCACATGTTTGGTTTTGTCATGATGGTGGATCCTCTCGCCATGCATAGTCTTTGAGTTATTATCACAAGAGAGTGTGATTCTTTGAAGAGGTCTTTGAAGTTCGAAGAAGTACTCTTTTGAGCCAAAGAGCTTCACAAATGCCTAAGACAAGTACTGAGTTCACCAAGATCGCTTCTAGACACACGGTGAGGTTGTTTCTTGCTCCTCCAAGTAACAAGATTGCCCCATACATAGGAACAGTGAGCTTTGTGGTCGACCTTCTATCTATGTGGCATCCGGCCCAATCAACATCGGTGCAGACTTGATGGATCTATCGCCAGACTTGGTGAAGTGTAACCCTTGGCCGAGTGGACTTTAAATACCTCGATATCCTATTCACAAGATCCCAATGTTGCTCAAGAGGCGGTGCATGAACTGACTAACCAGACTGACACCATATGCAATATCAGGTCTTGTATGGGAGAGGTAGATGAGTTTCCCTACAAGTCTTTGATATTGTTCTTTCCTGACAGCAGTGTCACCATGTAGCAGGGTATGACTGGGGTCTACAGGGGATATATTGAGTTTGCACCCCAAAGATGCGATTTCTTCAGTGAGATCCAAGACATATTTCCTTTGGGGAGAGAAATGCCTTTGCTGTTTCTTGCTACTTCCATGCCAAGAAAATATTTGAGAAAACCCAAGTCCTTCACTTGAAACACCTTTGCCAGCAGAGTCTTCAAATGTTGGATCTCAGTAGAGTCATCTCCAGTGAGGATGATATCATCCACATAGACAATAATAATAGACCTCTTCTGGTTGGTTGTCTTGATGAACATAGTGTGATCAGAATTGCATTGGTGATATCCAGCAGCTTTGACCACAGTTGTTAATTTTCCAAACCATGCCCTTGGTGATTGCTTCAGGCCATATAGAGATTTCCTCAGTTTGCACACCTTGCCTTGAGTATGAGGATTGATAAAACCAGGAGGTACATTCATATAAACCTCCTCAGTGAGGTCCCCATTTAGAAAAGCATTTTGATGTCCAATTGGTGAAGAGGCCAGTCAAGTTGGACAACCTAGAGAGATCGAACCCCGAGCGGTGTTGAGTTTTGCCACTGGTGCAAAAGTTTCCTTATAGTCAATGCCATAAGTTTGAGTGAATCCCCTGGCTACCAATCTGGCTTTGTACTTGTCAATAGTGCCATCAACATTGTATTTTATAGTGAATAACCATCTGCAACCGACTGTCTTCTTGGCCCTGTGGGAGAGGTGTCAAATCCCAAGTATGATTATCCAGAAGTGCTGTCATCTCTGTTTTAACAGCAGCCTTCCATTTATCATTTTGAAGGGCCTCACCGAATATTTTTAGGAATAGAGTGAGAGTCCAGTCTGTGTGAAAACATGGCAAAGGCAGGAGATAACTTATCATAAGATAAATAAGAATGAATAGAATGATCGATTGCACGATCTCTTTCCCTTCCTAAGAGCAATAGGCCTATCATCAATGTCAAATTCTTTGAGGATCAGAGATTCTTTGAGTATTAGTAGGCTCTCGGGATCAGTGAGGCTCTGGGTCGATGAGACTCTTGTTCGGGAGGTTCTTTGAGGAGTATTAAATTTTGTAGAGAGTCGGTAGGATCTTGAAGTTCGATCTGCCGAGGATCGAGAGTTCTTGAGGTTAAGAGGTTCTTTGAGGAAGGGTTTAGGTCAATTTCAATCGAGTTTCCATCGATTGAATGGCTCAAGAGGGTTTCTTTGTAATAAGGGGTCCTTTCAAAGAATTTTACATCCATAGAATTGTAAAATTTCTTTTCAATAGGGGAATAACACTTGTAACCTTTTTTGTCCTTTGCATAACCTAGGAAAATGCACTTGTGAGCTTTAGGATCAAGTTTACTTCTGTGTTGAGCATGGATATACACAAACACAGTACAACCAAAGATCTTTGGAGGCAACTGGGAAACAAGATGATGGCAGGAGTGTGTGGTCAGTAGGGTTTGGAGTGGAGATTTGAAACCTAACACTCTGCTGGGAAGTCGGTTGATTAAATAAGTTGCAGTCAGTATAGCTTCACCCCACATATATTTAGGAACATGTGTGGTGAACATGATTGATCTGGCCATTTCAGTAGTGCTGTTTTTCTCTCAAAGAACCCCATTCTGGCTTTGAGGTGTTTCCACACAACTCTTGATATGAACAATTCCTCTATCTCATCAAGAAGGTACTCGAGATAAGACTCATAGTATTCTAGAGCATTATCGTCTTTAAGATCTTGACCTTAGTATCAAATTGAGTGGAGACCATATGATAAAATTCTTGAAAGATAGGCCAACTTCAGATTTGTCTTTCATTAAAAAAACCCAAGTGTTCTGGTATGATCATCAATAAAGGTGACAAACCACCTTTTCCTGTTATACTTTTCACCCTAGAGGTCCCCACACATTTGTGTATTAAGGTGAAGGGTGAGGAATGCAAATGAGGTAACTTAGCATACACATGATTTTGTAAGTTTAGCAAATTGACAAATATCACATTGAAGGTCATTCAGATTACATCCTTTAAACAATTCAGGAGTTAAAGATTTTAAGTAACCAAAACTTGGATGTCCTAATCTATAATGCCATAACATGATATTGTCTAAAGTCTCGGGAGCAGTTTCTTGAGGCGATTCGTCTTGATCCTCTGTCTTCAGCGAGGTTGACCGAAACAATCCAGCGTAAGGTTTAGCCTTCCCAATCACTTCCTCGTGAAGTAGGATCTGGAATGTGCACCGATTCTCCTTAAAAACAACAAATCCAATTCAAATCTTTAGTGAGTCTCTTGTGAGATATAAGATTGCGAGTCTAAGTTTGGAACAAATAGGACATCCTGTAGGCATATCTTATTAGTGAGTTTAACATTTCCAACACCTTTGCACGAGAGATAGATCCATCAATGCCAGCTTTTAATGTTATGAATTTGGTGACAAGGCATATAGTTGGTTATAAGGTTTTATTACAAATCATATGGGAGGATGCCCCGTAATCAACAATCCATGTTTCATTGCTAAGGAAGAGTAGAATTTACAGTATGAGTATGAGTAGCAACATCAAGAGAGTGACTACCTTCCTTTTGTTGATTCAGGAAGGCTTTGAATGCAAAGAAAGCGAGCATTCATCTGGTTGTCATTCTCTCCTCACCGATGTGTCTGCGCTTGACTTTCCTCGATAGGTTTTGAGGTTTTGAGGAGTTAGGCTTGCCATGGAGCTTCCAAGCAGATTGTCCTTGGTGTGATTTGTGCGTTTGCGGTGATCACGTAACGATTTTCGATTTTCTCAGTGAGGCTTCCTGTATGTCTCAAAGAACCTCGTGAGCCTTCCCGGCGGTCAGGCAAAGACCTTCAGTAGGGTTGTCGGTAGGGAATTTGAAGCATGACTTTTCTCCTACTTTCTTCATGTTTGACTTCAACAAACATGGATTTGAGATTTGGAAGAGGTTTGGTGGCAAGAATTCTTCCTCTAACATCATCAAGGTAGGATTCGATCCGGTGAGGAAACGAATACTCTCTTCTTTTCTATGATGTCTTTATAAAAAGAGACATCCTTGACATCATTCCATGAGTGAGTTTCTAACATATCTAAGTGTTGCCAAGCCTTAGATAGTTGATTGAAATATTGAGTTCTGAGACATATCCCTTGCACTGCAAGTTTGAATCTGAGCTTTAGTTCATATACCTCGGATGTATTATCCTTCTTGAGTAAAGATCTACGGCATTATCCTGCATTTCTTTGGCGATTATCATACATCATAAAGTTTTCACTTATCTCTTTTGTCATTGACCTCGTGAGGATGGTCATGAGTTGATTATTTGTTGTGTCCTATGCTTCAAAACCGGGTCGGCCAAAGAGTGTGGTTTTGTTCCGCATAAGTATCCCATCTTACTTTGTCCGAAAAATACATTTTCATAGACCTTGACCATAACAGATAGTTGTTACCATCAAGTCTATGGTTTGTATAAGAAGAGGAGTTGTCAAGATACTCCCGGTCGGTGAGGTTTCTTTGAGAGTCTCTTGAGGTTGAAGTAATGTCGGATGTGGAAGACATTCTTGAAATATGAGTTTTCTAAATGGAAAAGTTAGAACACAAATGTCTCGATACCATGAAGAGAGTTTGAGAATGTGTTAACACAAGAGTAAACTTCAACTTAGTTTATTCATTGATATGAAAGGTGTATAAATAGATACAATTGAGAGAGAGACTAGCTAGCTAGCTTGGGCAGTGCCACTTGAGTATGTAGATGTGGGCGGCAAGCATGCAAAAAGTAAAAGTAAAAGCTATGTCTATGACATAAAGTAAACTAGAGTTTGACATATTAATTGTTTATATGTATCACAATTAATATGTCTTTTACAAATAAATAAAGTGTACAAATAATATAATACACGAAATAGAGATCTTTGAACATATCCTCGTGAGAGGCATAAAAGCACCTATTGAGGTCGCACCTCTTTGAGGTAATATTTCCACATTTTCTAAATGGGGACCTTACTGAGGAGGTTTATATGACCATACCTCCTGGTTTTATCAATCCTCATACTCAAGGCAAGGTGTGCAAACCGAGGAAATCTCTATATGGCTCAAGCAATCACCAAGGGCATGGTTTGGAAAATTAACAAGCTGTGGTCAAAGCTGCTGGATATCACCAATGCAATTCGATCACACTATGTTCATCAAGACAACCAACCGAGAAGAGGTCTATTCTTATTGTCTACATGTGGATGATATCATCCTTTACTGGAGATGACCTCTTTGAGATCCAACACTTGAAAGAATTTTTGGCAAAGGTATTTCGAGGTTAAAGACTTGGGTTTACTTAAGTATTTTCTTGGCATGGAAGTAGCTAGAAACGACAAGGAATCTCGGTCTCCCAAAGGAAATATGTACTGGACTGCTTTAAAAGAAAGCGGCATCTTTGGGGTGCAAACAGATCCCCAGAGTGACCCAGAGTCATACCTGCTACATGGTGACATTCTTTGTCGAAAAGAACAATATCAAAGGCTTGTAGGCAAACTCATATACCTTTCTCACACAAGACCCGATATTGCATATGGGGTCGATCTGGTAAGTCAATTCATGCATTGCCCTCTTGAGCAACATTGGGATGCGATGAATAGGATCTTGAGGTATTTAAAATCCACTCTGGCCAAGGCCTCGCACTTCACCAAGTCTCCCGATAGATCAATCAAGGTCTACACTGATGATCTTGATTGAAATTTGGATGTCACATTGACAGGAGGTCTACCACAGGCTATTGCTCATATATATATGGGGAACTGGTTACTTGGAGGAGCAAGAAACAACCCTCGTGTCAAGAAGAAGCGATCAAGGTGAACTAAGGGCACTTGTACTTGGCATTTGTGAAGCTCTATGGCTAAAAAAAGTCTCGATCGAACTTCAAAGAATCAGTATCAAAGAACCTATCACACTCTGTTGTGATAATAATTCAAACCTTATGCATGGCGAGAAGATCCATCCATCATGATAAAACCAAGCATGTGGACATTGTGAGACACTTTCGAAGGAGAAGATTGATGCCAAGATTATTCAACTCCAGTATGTTCCTCAGCAGATCGAATCGTCGATATTCTTACCAAGGCTATTCCACCTCTTATGTTCAAGAGACTAAGTAGCAAAACTAGGTGCATCAACATATCTCTGACCGATTTGATTTGAGGGTGTGGAAATATTACTCAGCAGACTCGACTCTTTGAGGCTTCAACAGTACTCGGCAGGTGCTCACAGATTCACGAGCCTTAGGATTTTCGTGCATAATATTTTTTGTACACTTTATTTAATTATAAACGACATATTAATTGTGATACATATAAACAATTAATATGTCAAACTCTAGTTTACTTTATGTCATAGACACAATTAATATGTCATAGACATAGCTTTTACTTTTACTTTTGCATGCTTGCCCACATCTACATACTCAGTGGCCGCCCAAGCTAGTGCTAGTCTCTCTCAATTGTATCTATTTATACACCTCTCATATCAATGAATAAGATAAGTTGAAGTTTACTCTTGTGTTAACACATTCTCAAACTCTCTTCAGTGGTTAAATCCCAAATCTGTCGGCAATAATTCCTCATATCCATTCGAGCTATAAATATTTTTGAAATAATTAGCTGCTATCATTTTCAAATCAACCAGCAGAGAAAATTTGTTGCCTTGCTCATCAGTTAACTCCCATATAGTGTTTCTCTCTCGTCTAGAATTTGCTTTATGATGAAAAAAGATGTGTTTTTATCCATTGAGGTCAGCCACTCAGATTTACCTCTAATTCTTCAATACTTTTCTTCTAAGAGAGAAACTTTCTCAATATCTTCCTTAATCGCCTTTTCTGTAAGCACATCATAGTTAGGACTTGTAATTACATCATCGAGATCTTGTTACAAAGAATTCAGTTGTTTCGATAGCGATATGAATTTCCCACTTGCCCAGGTACGCATTGCATCTCTAATATACACCACATCTTTGTTAAGAGCATCTGAGTTATACACTTAGGATCGAAGAGTTTCACAAAGATAGAAAAACATTTTCGCACTCCTCATCCTTTAACCAGAATGGATCAAATTTGGAGAGATTCTTCCACTTTTGTTTAGGCATAGTACCACCCTCATCCGTGACTAGCACATGGGAGTGATCCGAATGAAAAGTGGATAAGTGAAATACCTGACAACTTGGAAACAAAGTTTGCAAGCCCTCTGTCCAATCTTTCCCTGATAGTAGCATTGTGCGCTTTATTCCTCCAAGTGAAAGAAGATCCATGGTATCCAAAATCGAACAAATCGCAGCCATCAGTTGCCGATCAGAACTTACTCATAGCTGCATGCGAACGATCCTTTCCACCTACTTTTTCGTGTAGATAAAAGATTTCATTGAAGTCTCCACCCACCAACCACGGGAGAGTATGTGTTTCGCTTAGCTTCTTCAATAGGTCCCAAGAGAATTGTCGTTGGGTGGCATCTGGATTCCCGTAAAATTTAGTGAACCTCTAGGATTGTATGCCTCTTTGGTCAACCCGTACATAAATATGTACAGGAGAAAAATTGTGAAGCGTTATTGTTACATCAGTGTTCCATAAGAGAGCAAGGCCACCACTCTTCCCTTTGGCCGGCACCGCAAAACAAGAGGAATAGCCCAATTGGATTCGGATATTGTCCATCTTCCTTTTAGTCGACTTAGTCTATGATAAAAAAAAGGATTTGAGGATGGTGCTGTGAAACAAGGTTTTTTTAGGGCTTTTTTTGCAATACTCTTTCCGAGACCTCTGCAATTCCGAAGAATGATTTTTATGATGAAGAGGAGGAGAGCTGATAGAGCAGGAGAGGATTTGGATAACTTGAGAGATAAACTCGTCGCCGGCGAGAGATCGGCCCCAGAAGAGGATGTTTGCCCTAATAAGGGATTGCCCTTGTAAACAAACAGTTTTTAAAAATAAAAATTGTGGCAAATATGTAAGATCACTTTCATCTCATGTACTACATGCGTCCCAAAATGAAAGTATGTTCAGATATTTTCACATATATTAAAAAATGATTATATGTCATTAATTTTAATAGTAAAAGTCTAGAATACCCTTGAACTTGTTAATGTAATAATACGTTGTAAAGTACTAGAATATATAATAAATTATGGGTAAAAAAAAAGAAAAATGTAATAAATACTTTATTGAATTTCTAAATATACTTATGTTATGGAGGAAATTTAAAAAGTTATGCAGATTTACATTTTGAGACAGACGTAGTAATTAATAATTATCAATCAACCGACAAAGTGTTTTAGTTTTGTTGAATTATTATTATTTTATATAAATTGTATAATTAAAATTAATCTATTATATTTTATGTGAATCAAATGAATCATTTTTCAATTTTATGGTAATATGTATGATTTAATTTCATTTTGCATGTCCATGTGAAGACATACAACATGTGTTTGGGGAGCTGATGGGAACCCATGCCGGATTAAACCAACTCATCTTTCTATGATTTGTGACTTTATAAGAGGACACAATTTTATTAAAGCTACTACTTTGTCTATTGTTTAAGTAAAACGGTAGGTTCACTCCATTTTTAATCTCCTGATAAGACCGCTCATGAATTCAATGGCAAATTCAGAGATTATTTTAGCGGTACATAATTTCTTTTAGTGGTTATGGTTGCTCTTAGCCAGAATTGATTCCTACCTATCACAATTTTAGTTTTTAATTAGATATTGAGTCATTCATGGGGATAGACCGACTAAGCCACGGCCTGACCCTCTAAAAATCGATAATTTAAGGACCTCAATTTTTAGGGACAAGGGTCCAAAAGGACACAAAATAGACTTAATTAGGCAAATAGGACACTAATGAAACTTATTTGGTTATAAGGACACAAATTAGATAGATAGACCCAAATACCCTTAATGAAGAAAAAAAAGTAAAATAAAAGACAATAAAAAAAACTGGCGCATGTTTGGCACATCTTTTTAATTTTTTTTATTCATATTAGCGCTGAAAGTTCAGTAGTTTTTTTTTTTTATTTTATTTTTATTTTTTATTTTTTATTTTTTAATTTAATTTTATTTTTACCGATGTATTGACCATCGCAATACAATGACCACCCTGATGCATTGACCCGATGCATTGACCATCCCGATGCATTGACCACCGCGACGCACGACGCATTGACCACCGTGATGCATTGACCACCGCGACGCACGACGCATTGACCACCGTGATGCATTGACCACCGCGATACAATGACCATCCCGATGCATTGACCACTGCGATACAATGACCATCCCGATGCATTGACCACACCGATGCATTGATCACCACGGTGCAGTGACCAACCCGATGCATTGACCACCGCGATGCATTGATCACCACGGTGCAGTGACCAACCCGATGCATTGACCACCGCGATGCAGTGACCACCGCAATTCATTAACCTCTGCGATGCAGAAACACCGCAATACAGAGATATCACGATGAAGTGACACCGCGATGCAGAGACATCACGATGAAGTGACACCACGATGCGGAGACACAGCGATGCAGGGACACCGTGATGCAGTGACACTGCATTGCAAATACACCGTGATGAAGTGAAACCGTGATGCAGAAACACCATGATGCAGAGACAGCGCGATGAAATGACAACGCGATGCAGAGACACCGTGATGTAGAGACACCGCGATGCAGAGACACCTCGATGCAATGACCATCCTCAATGCTCAGGATGCAGAGACATCACGATAGTATAATATTTGATGATGCAGAGACACCGCGATGCAGAGACACCGTGATGTAGAGACACCGCGATACAGAGACACCTCGATACAGAGACACCGCGATGCAATGACCACCCCCAATGCACATACACCGCGATGCAGAGACATCACGATGGTATAACATTTGACGATACAAAGACACCGCGAAGAAGTAGCACCGCGTTGTAGAGACCACCGCGATGCACTGACAACCGCGATGCAGAGACACCGCGATGCAGAGACATCGCGATGAAGAGACACCGTGATGCAGTGACCATCGCGATGTGACACCGCGATGCAGTGACCACCCCCGATGTAGGATGCAGTGACCACCCCCGATGTAGAGACACCGCGATTAAGTGACACCGTGATGCACTAACAACCGCGATGCAGTGACACCGCAATGCATTGACCACTATTAACAAGTCGAGCTCGATCTTGTTATATTTTATTAAAAATTAAATGATTTCTAAGAAAATAATCGACCTTACGCGCCGAGTCGAGCTATATCGAGTACTTAGCGAGTCGAGTTCGATCTTGCCTTTTTATGGCTTCATCGAGCCCAAACTTTATCAACATTTTATGCAGTGACAATGTCAATCATATATGCGTGAATCAACAATTTATGCAGTGACATCGGTAATCAAATATGCAGTGACATCAACATTTTATGCAGTAACATCGGTAATCATATATGCGTGACATCAACAATTTATGCAGTGACACCGGCAATCAAATATGCAGTGACATCAATTCACAAATGATTGTAAATTTTGGATGTTAAAATACATGAGCATAATTATTCAAATCTTTCAAAATTCATTTTATCTTTCAAGTTCTCAATCTAAACAATCAATTGAATTCAAAAGAAACTATAAATTAAACAAAGTACCACATAAAAATATTCACAACAAAGTACCACAACAAACTTTTTCACCATTGATTTTATTATAAAATATTATTTTATTATAATTCAACAAAAGGTAACCGAGTTCAACAAAAGCCTCAGATTTCTCATTTTTTGCTCAAGAATCATAGGCAAAGGGCTAAAAACTAATCAAAAAGCACCATAAACGCCACAGAATGTGAACAAATCTATCCCCAAATAGCATAACAAAAATGTTTCAATGCTTTCACATACAACAAATTGACATTCTGCACTAACTTATAACCTAAATGCACATGAAAAGGAGGCGCTAAGTATCCAATAAAGAAATGAACTCGTAAATGTACCAATTGTAACATTAAAGAACCCATGTTCTAATCAATCAATATTATAATCATGATCAAACCAATCACATAAAAACAAAGATAATGATCACACCAAAGCATTTCCGATTAACAATGCCATTTTCTTCAATGATTTCTTCAACCAATTTCTTCACCTTCTCGGTTTACAACTCTAGCATTCAATCTCATAACAAGTCCCGAAATCTTAAATTGTTTCATCAAGATCCAGCTTGAGGCCATTCCATTCATAAAGCTTATCAGGAAGGAAAGCACTAAAACAAAGATTACAGAGCATATCGATTTTTCGGCATAACTCTAACACCATGTTCCATCCCAAATTGACAATCTTCTTTACATCATCAACAGAGTACACCATATCAACAAGATTAAATAACATACCAGAAAAATCCTCTGATGACTTCATTAGTAAAAACTCGGTTTTGTTTGAACAAATTTGCCCAAGAAACATCATTTTCAGTCAATAAAACTTCATTAAGAACACTATCCTTAGAAGGTAAAAGCAGAGCGGTGTTCTTTAATGACCAAGATTTTTGACAAAGAGTTCAACCAAAAAGCATTTTTGAAGTTAAAGCAACAACATTAAAGTAGATTATCCCGAGGGTGGAGAACCACATCATCATGAATAACATTACCATTGTTCTAAAAAAAAAAAAGAATAACATTACCATCAACTATATTGCTAATTCTCCTAGCAGAATCCAAAACAGCTGCAATAGCAGGTAAACCACCAGAATCGGTCACATCAGAATACTTCAAAAGTGTATCACTGATAGGAGGAAAATTCAATACCTTGGAAGGGAGAGGAGACGCTGCAACAACAGGTGTAGCAGCAGAATTGACTACCAAGGAGTCTTTCTTTGAGGTCTGAACCGCAGAAACTAGCCATCCAGACTTCAATCTCATTGAAGAAGATTCAGTTTGCGCACCAATCTTCAAAGATACAAAGGAACTTGAACTCTGAGAAGGAGAAACCGAGATTCCGGCAATGGGAATTTCAATACCGGCAAAAGAAGGAACCTTCTTAGCTGGGAGGACAATATCGGGGGAGCTATCATCAAAATCCGAAGAATGTGCAATGGGTAACTTGGGGTCCTTCCGATTTTTCTTACCGATGAAAGAAAATCAATAAAGAGATTGAACGAGCAAGCTGAAAATAAAAAGAGGGCTCAGAAGAAGGGAATTGCCGGACGGAAATTGCCAAAAGCCATTGCCGCCGGTGAGAGAAGCATCTCTCAGATCTCCATCTTTGCTTGCTTGATGGAGGACATAAAGGATGCAAGAAGAAGGGGGCGGAGAAGAGGAAGGGGGCATCTGATGTGATTCTTACGAATCAAATCCTTTGTTTTGCCCAGGAAGAAATTGAAGGTAGTCAATACGAGCTACGATCCGCGCCTTTAGACCAAGACTACGGTTGGAGCGCCACAACGTAATGCTCACTTACGTTGATAAGTTCTCAAAGAGGCGATCCTCCAATCCAAGAGAACCTCACACACACAAGGTGCACAATTAAGACCTTCGCTTAATCAAATAATATTTCACTAAATGTAGGTATATTGATGTCTTCTAAAAGAACAAGTAGAATGCCTTTATATAGGCTACAAAATAAGAGACAAATAACTTCCTAAGAATGTGGGACAAATTACTTAGTAATTTTCGCCACTTTATTTCCTAGTGGGCCTAACTTGCAACTAATAAGCCCAAATGACATTTATTTGCTAAAAATAAACACTTAACCCAATATACTAACATATGGGCAACTTTTGACACGGGCCTAAGGCCGTTTTATTCAATAAAACACCGAAACTAAAATAAACAAAATAAATCACTATGATTGTAATTTAACCAAGCCCATCTTCATTGTCTTCAAATAATGCTTGGGTGGATCGCATCATTCCCTCCCAGTTGGGAAGGATCTGTCCTCAGATCAAAGGGATACTTGAAACCACCTGGATCAAATAGAAACCTTGGACCAACATACGCCAAGAGTCCATATCTTGAATACCACCAACAAAATAGAACAAAGTGAACAATGAATCATCCTCCTCTCTCGTATAATGAAATGGAAGCAACATAAAAATTAGCAATAACGAAATCCAACGAATTACAATTCAGGAGGAACGGATCAGAATAATCGTGTAAACACCGTAACGTTTTGAATAGCACCATCACGTCAACTGAGTTCACAGCTTCAACAGTTTCACCATCAAAATAAAGTGAATCATCTTGTACCTCATTCATGCGAACTTCAACCTCAATCGGACTTACGTCACCTCAACGACCAATTCAACCTCTCGTAGTAACAACAACAACATCAAAGAATGGGAAGGTCAACATGAGCCTCGATCGTGAGAAGCTGTCTCATCAACACTCTGTACCAACTCTTCTAAAATTTCGTGTCTTTTCAAATCCACCACACCTCACATTTCTTTCTCTGTCAACTCTCATTATAATTGTTACACGCAAAGATCCGGTCTAGCTTACTCTCCCAATCAAGATATACCGAAGCACTACCGGAACCCGCAAAACTAGGAAGCTTCATCTTTACTGCGTGTCATATTATTATCCGGGATGAGCACATCTTCGTCAACATTTCCAAGCCGCATGATCACGGTTATTCGGAGCATGAAGTACACGGAGCGGTTGTCGAAGTCTAGTACCGCAATGACAATAGCAATTTGGTTGTGCAACAAATGAGTTGTGCACCACGATTAAGATTAGCCATTTCTTATTTGTTAAAGTCTCATATAAGCCCTTATAGCGATCATATCCATAAAAATCCTTTCAAACTTTGCATTATTTTCGGCATTAAATGCCTTGCTAAATTCTTTGACAAAGGAAGCCAATCTCACTTCAAGATACTCATTACTCAAATTTTTAGAATGTTTAGAGTCCTCATAGGATAGACAATAAATCCTCACCAAACTCTCGTGTTTGCACTCACCCTCTCTCTTGTGGAAAGTAAAGCACCCTTTTATGAACAAAGCAAAATAACAAGCAAAACGAATCTAGGCTAAAGGTTGAGGTGTTGGAAAGTTGCGAAAAGTGATTAGGAAGGATTAGAAAGGAAAAGACTCTAAAGAAGGAACAAAATTCGATGACTGTAGAATTTCACGGGTGTGAAAAATTTCACACCTGGGTGTGATATTTTCGGCTAAAAAGTTTTTTTTTTTTTTTTTTTTTTTTTTTGACTGCAAAAATTTCACAGGTGTGAAAATTGTCACACCAGGGTGTGAAAGTGGCGTATTTTTTTGAATCTGTCCTTTTTTTTTTTTTTTTTTTTTTTAAAGCCGAAAATTACCGAAAATTATTTAAAGGGCAAAAGAGACTATGTAACTACCGTTTATTTTATCCCAACAAAAATAAGGGCAATATAGGAAACAAAAGTTGAGGTAGGATTAGGGTTAGGAGGGGGAAGGGTTGTACGGCTGAAGCACAAAATTTGCGGCTGGGGGGGAAGAAGGAGAAAGAAGTGCGGCTTCAACTTGTTGTAGTTGATCAATTGATAATGAAAGCACCCAAGAATTTGCGGCTGCAACTTATTTGAATTTTTTTTTTTTTTTGATTGGCTAACAGCAAAGAAATTGGGACGATGCAAAGAAAAAAAAAAAAAAAAAAATTTGATCAACGCAGAAGAAAAGATGTAAGAAACAAGAAACAACAACGAAGAACGAAAAGAAAACGTAAAGCGAAAGGGATATATTTGATTACCGTCAATTATCGAAGCTCTGCATTAATCGATGTGATTCTTACGAATCAAATCCTTTGTTTTGCCAGGAAGAAATTGAAGGTAGTCAATACGAGCTACGATCCGCGCTTAGACCAAGACTACGGTTGAACGCCACAACGTAATGCTCACTTACGTTGATAAGTTCTCAAAGGGGCGATCCTCCAATCCAAGAGAACCTCACACACACAAGGTGCACAATTAAGACATCGCTTAATCAAATAATATTTCACTAAATGTAGGTATATTGATGTCTTCTAAAAGAACAAGTAGAATGCCTTTATATAAAGGCACAAAATAAGAGACAAATAACTTCCTAAGAATGTGGACAAATTACTTAGTAATTTTCGCCACTTTATTTCCTAGTGGGCCTAACTTGCAACTAATAAGCCCAAATGACATTTATTTGCTAAAAATAAACACTTAACCCAATATACTAACATACAAGGGCACTGACTTTTGACACAGGCGCAAGGCCGTTTTATTCAATAAAACACCGAAACTAAAATAAACAAAATAAATCACTATGATTGTAATTTAACCAAGCCCATCTTCATTGTCTTCAAATAATGCTTGGACTGGATCACATCAGCATCGAAATCTATTTTTCCTTTGTTGCAAAATCATATCAGCGTTATTGTCTAAGGGTATAATAGGAAAGTTGTTTAAAATCTGTCCTTATAACCAATTATGTTTTACGTGTGTCCTAAATGCCTATTAAGTCTCCAAATCAGTCCTTATAAACAAATACCCACAATTTTTATAGGTAGGAGTGTATCTTAGGTGCATTTTTATTGTTACTAAAGTTTAAGGGTATAATCAAATTCTATCATTTTTTTACACTCTACCACTTAGTATACCTAAAGATAGCGGTTATACCATAATTGCGTGTAAGGAAAAAAAAATAGTTGACCTAGGGCCCCTGGTTACGGCCCTGATTAGATAATCATGTCTTTTGGAAGTGCTTAGAGTTCTTACTAGGTTATACATAGATACATACGTATCTACATACATACTTACCTATATACGTATATACGTACATACATACATACATACATACATAATTGACAATGCACATGCAAATTTGGAACTTGGCGCTACCGGTAAATTGGAAATGTGGCCGCTGAGTTAGCAAACGTGGAAGCTGTTGTAAAAGCTACTCAACCGGCCAATGTTTATTCTTTGGTTGATTGGACAAAGTTTGTTAAGTTTTCACTAAGCACGTCCAGGAGAGAAGGTAAGAATTTTTTAACATATTTGCCTCCTCATGTGGTTTTTGAGAGGGAAATTGTCAGTGGAAAGGTGTAACTATTATGTAGAAATGCGGAAGAGAAGGTAAGAATTTCTTCTTTTTTCTAATATTTTTTCAATGGATTGTTATGTGTAGAAGAAGCGTAACTATTATGTAGAAATGCGGAAGCGACGTGTGTTAAAGTACCGTGGAACCAAGAAAGGCTTCGCACGCATTGCTTATGAAATGGTAAGACTTAATTTTCTTTTATGTTTCACGTGCATTGTAAATGCATATCTAACCAAGTATTTTTTTGTTTTATAGAAGAAAAAGAGTGAAAACCCTGATGCAATAACAAGAGTTGATGTGCGGCTTGTTGGTTACTCGAGAAAGAAAAAAGATGGCGATGAAGAAGTTGAAGATCCAGAAGTTGTGGTGAGATATTTTTATTCTTTAAAATCAAATTTCTAGTCATGTTGCTATTAATCAACTATTTAAATGTGGTGATTATACATGAAATTTATATTTTTCCGTCGAAACAATAACTCCTAATAAGTTTTCTTTAGAGACAAGTTAAAGAAAAGATGGCCAAACAACCGGATTCATCACAATGGTCTATTAATGATGATCCGGTTTCACAAGTTTTAGGCCCTGAACGACGGGGACGGGTACTGGGCAATGGCTTTGGGGCAACACCTTCACAGTTGAATGGAAGAAGTCAGGTAGATTTTAGAGTTAGTATGTTCGAAAAGAAATTGCAAGATATGGAAATGAAATTTGATGCTGCTTTCTCTCAACATAGCAAAGAAGCTCATAGTAGTGTGAGAATTTTTACTTATGTTAATCTTATTTTGTTTATTGAAATGATGTAGTTTGATATTTTAATGAGTTTTATTTTTATGTTTGTCCTAATAAATAGGAAAACGACAACATTGCGAATCCGCCATTTCACATTGACAAATCCATGGATGACACAATAGTACCTCAGAAGAGAAAAGAAGTCCCGTGCGTTTCAACTTCTTCCAAACAAGTTAAAATCTCCAAAGGTGAAAAGCAAACAAAATTAGTTGAAAAGGTTAATAATAAAACTCTGCAAACGCAACATTTACTCTTATTGAGATGGTATGGTACCGAGGAGAAGATTGTTGCTTTTAGAGACCTTGCGTCTAAAGATCCGGATGATAAAGTACATTGTATTCGTCTCGGTACGGGTTCGGGAAGTGATCGAAGACATTGCTTTGTATCGACAGACCGAAGAATTCAGTACCCTCTCTACAGCCAAAGGAAGCACAGTGGCTTGGCCGGTTGGCCCACTGAGTACATTAAATTACTTTAAGGTAAGTCTTTGATTTGATTCTGAAAATTTCACATTAATTTTTCTTTTTTCCAAGATGGCTTGTTTCTGTGTTGTTGATGTTGAGTTGTGACATGGTAGCATTGCACACAGGGGCGGCGCCACCTTCTAAGAAAAGGGTCACCTGACCCCAAAAAAAAAAAAAAAAAAAAAATTTCTATGTATATTATACACAATTTAAAATTTTTATGTACTAATATCTACTTACTGACCCGCTAAAATTTTCAAATATTTGCCCTTGACCCGTGTCAGATATTAAAAATTTATAATACAGTGTGTCGATCTCGATCCCTGACCCGTGTCACCCAATTCCTGCAGCCGCCCCTGATTGCACATTATGTTCACTTAGATATGCTTAAAGTGTGTTCAGGTTTCATGTGTCCGTTCCCCTTGTCTATTGGTAATATTTGAGAAGTGCATTAAGTAATGTCAAGGCTGTGTGCTTGTCGGCTGGACGGTGTCTCCATTCTGATGACCGGCTTTGTCTGAATCAGAATAGCTCTTTCTGTTGTCCATTTGTGTGTATGTTTTTCTTGTTTTTAACACTAATTTTAGGATGGTCCAGGTGCAAGTTTTGGACCACCAAGTCAGCACTTTCAAAGGGATACATTGGTGGAAAGTTTTTACAGGTAGGGGCCCATTGGTGGAAGTTGAATTCCTATTGGTTTTGGTGCACCAACTAGGATTTACACCAGGTCCAACATAAAATTTGTGTGTTTTTAAAGTATGAAAGGGTTACATGAAAACTCTTGTACTTGTCTTTTTTCTGAACTAAAACACCTCTGGTGCAAAATCGGTACATTTTTTTTGCATCTCTCTGCCCTGATAAACTTGTTCATTGGTGGAAAAGAGGATATTCTTATCTATGTATTAGGTTTCAGTAGGTTTATTGCTTATAGAACATCATCATACAATGCTGTAAACACAATTGTTTGATGTGAATGCAGAGAAAGTTGAATGATGTTTCTCTGCATTCGGTGTGAATGCTGTTTCACATTCGAGCTTTTAATGTCATCACTATATATAGCTTTTTGGTTTGGATCGAGTCAGAATTACAGAGTTTGGTATGTTTTTGCATGTATACATGAAAGTAGGCTAAATTACAATTTTGGTCCTCTAACTAGACACGTTTTTCGATTTTGGTCCTGGTTTTTCTCCGACGACAATATTAGTCCTGTAAGTGGTCTTTTTTTTGCAAAAATAGTCCTGAACGCCGGAAAGACCACTTACAGGACTAAAATTGGTCTTTTCCGGTGACAATTTTAGTCCTATAAGTGGTCTTTCCGGCGATAATTTTAGTCGTGTAAGTGGTCTCTCTGGCGTTTAGAACTATTTTTGCAAAAAAAATACCACTTACAGGACTAAAATTGTCGCCGGAGAAAAACCAGGACCAAAATCGAAAAACGTGTCTAGTTAGAGGACCAAAATTGTAATTTAGCCCATGAAAGTATAATGTTTTTGTATTATTCTATGAGTACAGTCAAAACATACCTCAGATCATGGGGTATGTTGAGACTTAATTGAGAGGTTGTGCCTCTAGCATTCTCCATTGCCCTTAGTACGTACAGAAATGTATGATTTTGATACATCTCAGCTGTCTACATCTCAGCTGCCACTTATTATCTAGCTGTTTCTTTTCTTGCTGATATGCCAATGAATATTAGCATCAAAAGAAAGAAAGATAAATTACGACGCGCATTGCACGTCGTAAAAACACGTTTTTCTTGTAGTGCCTACCGATGACTTAGACACTCTCGTTTTCCAAAATTTCAACAAATTGTTTTGATAGTGGAGAAGATCCCTTTGAAACGACTTCATCAACCCAAAACGACTTCCCAATGCTTGATTGATGGTTGAGCTTCTAGGAAGGGCTCCGGCCGTCATGCTTCCATTGCACCACACAGATAATCATGCATGGATGTTTCCATCAACTTGAACCATTCCTCTATTTTTCGTGGTTTCATTGGCCGGTGTACTGAACCATGTCTTCATTAACTCCGAAATCCAAACCTTCCTGCTGGCCGGAGGTGGTGGTTAGAAAGCTGGGGGAAACTTCTCTAAGTACTCCGGGCATAGCTAGCACTAAAGGGGGAGGAATATACTCATACTTCTCTCTAATGCTATATAATATATACTTTCAAAATATTATAGTAAAATTATACCATAATTAAATGCAACATATGAATATTATGAATGGGGAATTGGAAGATGACATAATTTAATGCATACTAAAATACTAATGCATAACCACGAATTATTTTACTTATCATATCATGTTCACCGGTTCGACTTACCGTACATATTTGCCATATCATTACGCATTGCCATACATAATTACCATAATTCCACTACCATAAACAAATTACACTATGTAATATGACGTACGTGAAATAATGTGACGAATGATTCAAGAATATTACGTCTTTGTATAGACTATACACGAAGGTCATACATATTACCCAGGTACACCACGACCCAAATAATAAATAAATAATTAAGAAGTTATCATAATTAGAGAGGCTAATCGACCGCCATTACTACACAGAGACTGCGGGTGGGCACATCAAACCGGCTCAACATCCACCTGAATTATCATTGACCCACAGGCGTGGGACATGTTTTGGATGTTGAGTATTATCGATAACTCATAGTCAAATTAAATAAAGGTACATCATATGTTTTGGAGGTCGAATATTTTCAAGAACTCATAGCCAAAAATAAGGGTACGTCAATCCTGGATCAATAAGATAGACATCCATGTATCATCTACTTCCGGTTAATCTTGCACAACATTTCCTGATAAGCACATTTCATTTTATAGTGCTATCATATTCCAGCTAAAACATCTAATTAATAAAGAAGGCCAAAAATAAATATTATTATATCAAAGGAAGTCAATTTTTTAAAGATAGTTTGCTACATTTAAACTTATCTTCAGATATAATTTTACCATTTTGTAATCAATATCAATAATAATAATAATAACAATAATAATAATAATAATAATAATAATAATAATAATAATAATAATAATATGTATACATAAAAAAAAGCTTTTGCAACCCACCGAAAATAATCTAGTTATTTCTTTTTATATTATGTTTCTATAAAAAAATGTTTTTAGTAGATACTCATAAGTAGCTAAATGCGTGGGTTTCTACTGGCCTCCAGAGTTTTATGCATATCGTGGATTCGAATCCCGCCACCCCCTCCTTTCGTAGTTGAAAAAAATAAAAAAAAGATACTCATAAGTGGATCAGATACCTTCTTTTAAATCGTAAATACTGATATTGTAAACTTTACCGAACATATATATCATATAAGATAGTGACGTTACATTTGAATTTGCAAAATAAATAATATTTTATTAAGATTTAATTTGAAATGAGATATAATATCTTCAAATAAAAAAAAATTTAAAAGAGTCAATCTCGGTATTTCAGTATCATGAATATATCTGGTATTTTTCATTGGAGCGCCGGGGTGTTCCCATCATTGAAGTCAGAGTGTGGGATTGAGCCTTCCGAATGAGAAAGAAAAAAGTGCTTAGTTTCGTTGGAAAAACCAACGAAAATTTAATATTGAATCTCGCCCTACTTCTAAAGAAAGATAGAAAAGGTTGGAGAGAGTGACTTTATGAAATTCTCTCCTTTCCAAAGCTGCGCAAGGCGGCACCCCCATAGCAAAGCCCCACCCCTCTTTTTCCCCCTTTAATAAAGACCCTCGCCGCTATATACAGTGGTTTTATGGTGGTCCAGGACCACCATGTCATACTTGTCCACCAATGAAATATCTTATAAGAAGGGTAAAAACGTCAATACATGAGATTTATATTTTACACGGTAGGCCCTTGTGTTATTTTTTTTTGGTCGAAACCGGATATTTTATTAATCAACAAACTGTACAAAATGTACAAACTGTACAAACAACTTTAAAGAAAATACATGAGGTAAATCTGAATCTCAAGACCAGGCTAATCTAAGCTCACGAGCTCGCCGAACAAAGATCGAGAGATGAGGACCATCATCGGGGACGCTGGGTGTCGAGCGATGGTATTCTTTGTTTCGCTTGAAGCACGGATGCTTGCCTGCAGTTTCACGGAAAAGGAACCTCCGTAAAGCCAAGTTGTCATGTTTGTACATATTTACCATTAAGCGGGACTCGAGCCAATTTTGTGTGGATTGGGTGGAAATGAAACCCGCCTAATGTTGATGATGAATGAGATTCCTCCACATATTATAGGTCCGCGGACAATCACGTAAAGCATGGAGGATCGTTTCAGAATGAGTACCACAAACGCAACAAGTATCTTCATCGCTAATGCCCCTCACAGCTAAGAGGTGGGTCGTTGGGAGGGCCTCTCGGTAGATCTGCCATAAAAGGATGTTTCCTCTTAGCGGCCCTTTAATCGCCCAAATGATACGCCAAATGTTCGTTCTTGAGTCTACCTGAGTGTGGTGAATGAAGTGGTATGCTGAGCTAACCGAAAATTTTCCCGAGGCCGTCAAACGCCAAAACGTATTACCTTCCTCATCCACGTCAAAAGCATCACGGACTGCCCCTGTGGCCGAACAAATGTGCCGCCAGATAAGCGAACGATTCGATTTGGGCATATCGAACGGGGACCCATACTTCGAGGTAAGAAGTTGTACCCATAATTTTGCCGGCTGTGTTAAGAGTTGCCACGAGAGCTTTGCTAAACGCCAGTATTCATGTGTTTAGCATTGCGGATTCCGAGACCCCATTGAGCTTGGGTTGTGGATGCTATCCCATGCAATTAGATGTAAACCCTTTTGTCCGTTTCATGTCCCCGGAAGAAAGAACGGTTTATTTTATCAAGTTCGCAATTGATGTGAGGCGAGGAGCTTTACCGTTTGCATCTGATAATAGGGCATGGTAGAGAGGACCGTTTGAGAGAGGATCGCACGCCCAGCCTTAGAGAGAACATGTGCCTTCCAGGGTTGCAATTTCCTGCGGACTTTGTCAATAATACTTTGGAAGTCTTCCTTTTTAACTCGGGAGTGGTGCAAAGGTACGCCCAAATACTTTTCAAGATGGGTAGTGTGCGACATACCTATAGCAGCTTCAATGGATGAAATAGTGTGCGGATGAGTATTTGGGGACGTTGCGAATCTTGACTTTGCCACACTAGTTTTTTGGCCCGAATAGTTGCAAAATTTTGTAAGGACCTGGTCAATCACACGTGCCTGCTCGACAGAAGCCTCTGAGAAGAGAAGCAAATCATCCGCAAAGAAGAGATGAGAAAGTTTCGGCCCCCCCCGGGACACTGATATCGGTTTCCAATCCCCGACCATGATTGATTGTTGAATAAGACAACTCAACACCTGCATGACTATAACAAACAAATACGGGGCCAAAGGATCTCTTGTCAGAGCTTGTTATTTTATTATTTTTCTATTTGGCCCCTGATCACTAAAGTCATCATTGGTCCAGGACCATAATAAAATTTCCCCAGTATATAAAACCGAATAACAAACTAACAAACTATCCAAATATTCAAAATTTAAAACTTTTATAAAAAAAAATAAAATGGTTAGTGTGACCTGCAATTCCGATTTGTTTCTTTATTTTAATACATTTATTTTTCTCGTTTTATTTTTTGTTGGGAGCAAAGCAAATATTATTCATAGAAATGTACAGGATGATTTGATTGAAATTAAAGAAGCAAATTTAGCAAAAGCTCGTGCAGCGATTTTAGAAGAAACTCGTAACGGAGAAAGCACGTTTCTTGAAAATAGTAGCTTTGCAGATGATGGATCTATATACAGAAATGCTCATGCCTTTAAACAGTTGAGATATTAATTTTTCTGCTAGCTTTTATTTTCACTTTGATTAATTACTTTTATATATTCTCACGATTAACCTTCAGAAAATGGATTTTTACATCAAACATCAAATATTTGAATGTCAGTTTTGGTGTGACGGCATAGGCCTAAAAGTAGTGTACGTGTGTCGTGCGCAAGGACGTAGCTGTGTGTGTTAAGATAGGGGGTTAAGCCCATCCCAATAAATTATTTATGTCTAAATATTTTAGACATGTATATCAGCCCATCCGATCATCATAGTGTAGTCCGCTAGCCCACCCCAAATGTAATTTCCTAGCTCAGTCCTTGGTTCTTGGTCGTGCGGATGCGAATAAAGTTCATTTTCTAATCAGGTCTTATGTTTTTCTTTTCATTTGATATAATTTTACTTATTTTTTGCTATTTATTTGTAATTGAAAATTCTTTAGTGTTTCCATTTTGTGTGTCAATATGAGGTCACCATGTGTTGGTTGATTAATTAATTTTTGAACGTGTGACATTACACAACATCTACCATAATAATAATAATCCTTATTACATAGGGCCATATATGATCAGATTCGTCCCTGGGTATAGACCAACAAGGCCACGACTTAGGGCCTTCAAAAAATATTTAAAATTTAGGACCCTGATTTTTTTGATCCAATAAGTTTATTAGTCAAGTCACGTGACATATATTTTAAAAACCGTTTGTCTTTTCCCAAAAGATCCAGTTTTGATAACTTGGCTTAGGGCGTCTCCACACTCAGGGACGGCCATATGATGTTTGATTTTTTTGATATCGAATGTGGACATTCGAGTTTTGTAAAAGCATTGATTAAAATAAGTCGAGTTTCATCAAGTACATTAATTATCATTATATAGTAGTATATTATGATACATCAAACAATCATTACATGTGTGTGTGTATATATATATATATATATATATATATATATATATATATATATATGGGAAAAATATATAAAAAAAAAATTAATAAATGGAGTGGAATGACAAAAGAATATTTTAAATGATTATAAATGACAAAAATCACAAATGTTACTTTAAAATTGTTATTTCACGCGTGTTAATGTTATTTTGTGCTGCTTACAATTGTTATTTCATATTTATTCTATTCCACATTTATTACTTTATATATTTTATTCTTCATAATTATTCTTTTGTCCTTATTAAATTACGCTTTTTCTATCTCGATTTTTTTGATAATTTTGTCTTCTAGACAAAAAAAAATATATATATATATATATATATATATATATATATATATATATATATGTGTGTGTGTGTGTGTGTGTGCATTTATTGTAACACTTTATTATAATGTGACAAAAATAATAATTAGAAGCTACAAGGAGATGGAGAAATGGCTAAAAATATGGGTATATGAAGAAGGCGAGTCACCATTATTTCAAACCTCAAAATCACAAGGTATATATTCAATTGAAGGCCAATTTATATCAGAACTCAAAGATAAAAACAATTTATTCTTAGCCCGCTGTCCCGAGGAGGCGGTTTTGTACTTTATCCCAGTCGGAATGTCTCGGATCATCGAGTTCCTCTACAAACCGAACCGGGATTTTAATCGGAGGCGACTGCAAAACGTTGTATAATTATTGGAATATGAGTAATGGTGCTGATCATTTCTTTGTTGGTTGCCATGATTGGGTAAGTACATAATTTTTATTTTTTTCCGAATTTATGTCGTTTATTTTAGTTAATTTACAGCGTGCATATACTAAGCACGTCGTAAATTTTTGCTATATTTACGGTATGGCCGATAACAACAAGCTTGTGCACGCCGTAAATGTCAATTCACGGCATGTTTTAAACGCCGTAAATTCCTTTTTTTTCCATGCAGTGTAGGTTTTTCTAGTCTAGAAAAAAAGTATAAATGTGTTATGTATATATATATATATATACTAGTAGGAAACCTGTGCGATGCACGAAAAACGTTAAATTTAAAAGGTAAAAAAATCCCTGTTTTCATGAAAAATCCATGTTTTCACGATGGAAAAGTAATATCTACTAATTGACACCCCTATATATATCTTGATATTTAAAGTTGATGCATTAAAAACACTTGAAATATGATGTGTTACCCTCGATCTCTGACCCGTATTACAAAAATTATGCAGCCACCGTTAAGTCAATGTAATATGTGATACATAAAAAGTATTACATTGAGATATGCCCCGACAGATAAATATTCAATCTGATTGAGAGTTTATGACACTCTTCGACCATGAATGAATGAGTATACCCGACGAAAACCAAAAGACGAAAGCAAATGTATAGCTCGAAATTCCTATTCTAACGTTAACCAATTCACACAAATTACAAAAGGAAAAGACATGATAATAAAAGTACTTACCATAACGTTTTTAGTCTCAAGCGAGAGCTGCACATCATCTATTCTTGATCATCGTCTTACTGGTCAAAATCTCTACTCGCTCTGCAGCTAAAGAAATGTACAAACTTTAACGATAAAGAACCCATGTTCCATCAATCAACATATATCACTTAGCCCATTGACCTCTTCTCTAAAAAAAAGACGTCATAATCATGATAATACCAAATCACATTCAACAACGTAATAATCACACCAAAGCATCTCTACAAAAAAGAATAAAGAAATGCTAAACTATATACATGTTCATTAATAACAATGTATATGAAATAAAGCATAAATTTAACATTTGGCTTATGCCCTCTCAAACTCGCTTCAGTCCGCACTCTCACCACCGCAATGTGTGCATTTAGCTATCAAAAGGGGCATGCTTTCTAGGATACAAATCATGTTAAAACTTAAAAGAAAAAATGCTAGAAAGGAAATTTGGAATTGTTTAAGAAATCATGAGACAAATAGAAACATATCCATACAAATTTGCTTCTTATATATGGTACAACACTCTCAGACTGGATGACATGAAGTATTCTGGCCACAATCTGCACAATACTTGGTGTTTTAACACTTGCCAAGAGAATAAATAGAGAAGAAAGTAATTAAAATAATTGATCTTTTCACTTGAGTAGGTGCAAGTTAAATGTTGTGGGTTCTTACACGAATACACAAAGAAATTAGTAGCCAATTCAAGAAGTTTCAAAAGTAAGCGATTAAAAGAATTACTCAAATGTTAGATATGCATTAAGGTAGCAATACAGTATATGCAGACCACAAAAAATATAATGGCAAATGCCAATTGGGCAAATACAATCATGGATCAAGAGTCGGAAGAAAAAGAAAAGAGGATGGTTAGGCTAGGTGAAAATAACAGTCGTTTAAGGTTTTCTTTAGAACAAATGGATGATTCTTACCTGTAAGGACTCGGGGCTCCTTTTGAACTTCTCTGCAACAGATAGCAACATCTCAAGGTATTTGTTCCTTCCCTCTACCTTAGTGTCTAATATATCTGCCAAAAAATAAACAAAGCATATGGCTGTTGTACTACACTTTTCTTCCAGCACCTCCTGTCGAAAAACAATGCAGAATCATGAATCTGTGTATTCAAAAGCAAGCGTCAAGTCTGAGCCGTAAGGGGGGGGCAAAGTATACAAAGACCTTGCACAGAAAGTGTTATTGCCTTATAGTTATAGGTTGCGCATCGGAGTACCTTTTTGGATTTGGGTAAGTCAAAAAATACACAAGTAAAAAGCTAAATATTCACAAATTCTATATTAAGTGAAACCCTAAATTTCAACCGTTCAAAATAGCAAACACTTACCGGAATGAGATCAATTTTTGCTTATGCTTGCTGAGAATGCTTGACGATTTTTACTTTAGAAAACTGTGTGTGGTATTTATGTGAAAAAAAATGTATATTAGCCATTTACAGAAGGAAAAAATTATTTTCTGAAGACGCTTACCGGAATGAGATCCAATTTTACTCATGCGTGCCGAGAATTCAACGGGTGGGAATTCAACATGACTTACCCAAACCCAAAAACCATGAGCCCTCTTCCCGCAGCAATGGTTGACAAAAGAAAAGATCTCCGATGATTCTTCATAAGTTTCCCTTTCAGTCGGAGTGCTCCATCTTCATTTTTTCAGCGACATAGCTGGATTGGAGACACAGGTAGTGAGTTTCTCCTTGATAATTCTGTGAAACTTGACATTGCGGTAATATCTTGGCAAACCACCTGAAAGAAGTCCCAGCAGGTCATGTGAATTTGTTTTTGAAGAGGAATTGAACATGTCAAGAATCATAACTGGATTACTCGTCAAAGGATTCTGCATGTTTCTTGAACCGGAGCTATATATTTTGGTTTGTGAATGAAGACATGATGTTACAACATTGAAAAATTTGTGTACCATGTGGAAACCATCTTGTTTCTATTAGACCTTTCTTCATACATAACAGATCGCTTGAAAAATGAGTCAGGAGAAAGAGCAACGATGCGACCAAACATACCTGCAAACATCCACAGTTTCCTTCCCACTAACTTTCCCTTCGGAGTTGCTGATAGCTGCAAAAACATCAGAAATGAGTGTCAAATTGATTGATTTCTATATTTCACATATGCTCCTCCACTCTCCAATAATGAAACAGTAGCACCACGAAAAACAACATGTGAGGCAACATCAACACCAATTTCATCTAGCACCTGAAAAACATGTAAGAAAAACCATTAAGCTATTGCAATCCTAAATAACCTTTGAGACACATATTGGATCAATCTGATCCAACTCCCAACACACAACCACAAAGAGATGACCAAACATATCTATGGACTTATAAGAGAGAAAAGAAAAGAAAATTAAACTATTCATGTGACAATGAATCCAGACAGGAGCCCTGTAGTTGTTTAAATTAATTATTTAATAGCCTTAAATTTTTGAAGGTTTTACAATATTGAATTCTTCCTGTGAATCTTAAAGATTCATATCCCTTCGTATAACTTAAAAATGTAAACAAAAATTATAAGAACTTCAAATCTCATGATCCTAGTCAAAAATTATAAAAATCCTCTAGAATGAAATGGTGAACTTTAAATATACTATGTTCTCCCCACCTATTTTACTGGATTTTGTAGTAAATGGGTGGAAACCAAATGTCAATCCCTTTATAACAATATGACTGAGAGTAACCGAAATTGGCTGCACAAAACAATGGGTGTTGAGGAGGCAATGGTGGCACAAACCTTGTAATATTTGCTTCAATGAATAAAATTACATGTTTGAAAAGATAAAAAAAAAAGTACTACTACATATTGTTACCAAGATAGATATACTGAAATTCCCATTGATATCCCTTGGAATTGTTTTCACCCAAATCCCCCAAAGCTACTATAACTTTTAGTAGTATGCATATAGCCTATATTCAAAATGCTGCCACAACTCATTTTCTTTTGCACAAAATTGCAGCCTGCAAGAAACACAAACAATCAATGTACATCATCAGTCATTCAAAACCAAAAACATTCATCGTAAAAAGCAAGCGACACATACCTACGAAATCATCGATTGTATTGATCATGGTCAATTAGGGCCAGGTATCCACATAGACAGTACCCTAGAGGAAGAGTTTAAAAAGAAGGATGAGGAGGGGCCATGCTGCGAATGTTGATATCAAAAGGATACAAACGATATTCCAAATCGAGTTCTTTAAAAATCTTGACCATCTCTTCTGCTAACTGAGCACTTCTAAACCATCTCTCTTCCATATCTTGATGGTTTATTCTGTGTCTGATCCAAACAGACATTCTTATCAACTGTAAGCTTTGATTTCCATTAACACTACTGATGGTGTTGAGTACCAATGGTCCTTCTTGTTCTCAATATAACTGCATATATCATTCAAATTCAGAACTAATCAGCAAATCAAGCCAAATACGTACAGTTTCGTCACTACACATATAATAGTTACTAGCATGGATACCTTAAGATTCTTTGCTTCATCAGAGCAATCTTCTCAGCTGAAGTTGCAATATGGACTTTGAATTCAACTAAATCACCCATGTCCAGACTGCGGTAATAGTTGAAGATAGGCTTTGTGGATAGAGTGCTGTTTGGATACATTATCTTCAAGTTGTCATATCTTAGAAAAACTGTATTATCCCCTGGATATGGCGCAGTGGTGAAGGCATGGGTGTAAAAAAAAGCTGTAGACCATGTTCTGGAGGTCGCCGGTTCGATTCCCGTAAAGGGTTGATTTCCGATTGATAACACCCTTCGGTCTGAATGGTTGTAAAGGCAGCCCATACGCGGGAATTGCATTGTGCTATTCTGATTAACATCTCCCCACATTCCTGTGGGATCGGGGGTGGGGGGACCCTTAATGTTGGGGTTCAACATTTTTTTTTTTTTAGAAAAACTGTATTCAATATGTTCATTTCTTCAACAATCATCTGCACTTTTTTCACAAAGTTTCACATTAAGAATCATGTTTAGTGATTATTCAATAGAAAGCCAAGATGGTTTAATTACCTGAACTCCGTCTACTTCACAGCGATCACAGAAGTCTAAAGGGTGTAAAACGAATACTGAATATGACAGATTCGAATATAGTCTTGCAGGTGTTCCTAAATACTAAAAGCTACTACCATATGCAGTCTTGAGGGGAGCATAAGCTCCTTTCTTCACATTAAGGGTAACCACAGCCGTCAACATTCACATGTTCTTCTTGATCTTCTTGCTTACCAGCAGCTGCCCAAACAAAGCTGCAGCATTCAGAAAGTTGTTTATTTTAGCATTAGCAATAAAAACAGAGGATGGTTCGCAGTCGTAATTGCTATTACTAATCATATAATCATTATCCATAATGGTCCTCAGGAAAATGTCCTTGTTACTGTAAAGCAAGTTGATAATCTTGTATATTAACGGAGACACCTTAGCCTGAAACTCAAACTTCTCCCCATTAGCATGGAAATTTCAGTTGGACATGGACTCTGCTTCTCTGAAATACCTAATTGAAAAATCTTAAGCGCGCAGAAAATGAACACTTTGAGCAAAATAAATCAGAGAAACAAACCTTTTGCCACATCAGAATCACTTAATAAACCATCTGGAAGTTGGAACAGCTCCAATCTTCTACTCTACCTTTGGCGGATATATTGGAGCATCCGACTGAACCTCAGCATAAGCCTGTATTTTTCTTCCTGCCCATTTTATGCACCAGCAAGCAATGAAACAAAACATCAATCTCAGATTGAAACATAAAAAAATAATAATAATAACGATCCACTCCCATTCAATTCATAAAATAGGGCAGACATAAGAATTCTACCAAACCTGGCCGTCGGTAGCTTCACCGGCTGAACGCGGGTTGTCTTCAGTCCTCTTTTAGCATTAGAAAACAATCTAAACTGTCATCGGAGAACCAGTTATACTCCAAATCGTCAAATTAGTGAGATGTGGGGTGGGGGGATTTGAGGACGTGGGTTATTTCTTTGTTTGAAGGGGCGTGGGGCCGTGGGGCCGTGGGGGTTATCCAGAAAAAGATGAGGAAAAACGGCAGAAGATGGAGAACGTGGGGGAGACGGAGTGAATTTTGTTATTTTCTAAACGGGTCACCGAGTCGGGTAATAGGCCAAAATCGGGTAAATTAACAGTTTTTTCCTTAAAATATATAATAAGATATATAATTTATATCTTATATTATATTTTCAATAAAAAAACTGTCCGTAAGAGGCCAATTGACCCGACCCAAACCCGGAAAATACCGCTTGCTATATACTACCTATTTCGTCTTTTCACAAAACAGCCCACGTCCCTTCAACATAAAAAAGAAAAAGAAAAAGAAAAAGAACAGCCCACGTCCCCCTACATGCCGAAGAAACTTCCGTTTACCGCACACATTCTTCTCCACACCGCGTTCCCTCTCCCATTTCCCAGGGACAGTTCTCCAAATCTTTTATACTTTTATTCATAATTTCTTATTTCTTCGTTTTTGTTGTTGCAGATTATCTCTTTTTCTTTTTCTCTCCATTCATTATTTGCTTTGACATTTTTGATGTTTCAGGATTCAACAAATTAGTGATAAAATTGAATGTGATGGTGACCTTCACCTCTGACAAGGTGTACATAATTATTGTGCTCATCAAATTTGTTCATTAATCCTTTTCAGCAGCTGTTTCGATTTCTATTTAAATGTTGCTGGTGGTTGAGTCTGATTCTAAAAAGCCTTTGCTTATGGTATAGTCAGTTTTTGTGTTAATTTTTGATGGGGTATTGAATCGAAAGGTGAAATTTTAGCTGGAAATCTTAACTCCTGGGGTCTCTTTTAGGATCACGAGGAAAAAAAAACCGCTGCACAAAAGAAGGACCGATTTAAGATATGTAATCAGTTGTTGTAGACTTGCTGAACTTGATTCTGCTTCGGTAATTTTGCATCCTACTATTATTTTGCCTGAAATTGAATAGGTAGTATGTTGAAGATTACTTAAAGTGGTTGAATAATATTCTGGTTGCCTTTCGGTGTTGACATTAATTTAGTCATACTTAGTTTTGAGTTATGCTCAGCAACATTGTGCTTGGTATTTGAATGTGATGGTGACCTTCACCTCTGACAAGGTGTACATAATTATTATGCTCATCATATGGCTTGAACGTTATGAATTTAGTGATGTGTACCTCTTCATTGCACAATCTTCAGCTTTGACCCTTATGAATTTTGTGATGTGTTTCATGGTTAGCCTTATATGGAGGTTAATGTATAGTAGTTATACACTTCCCATTCATGTGTTGTGTTGTTAGGTAAGATAGCAGTGGTATGGTTTGAAACAGACATATGAGAATGGTAAGATAGCACCAACAGTCCATCCTGTGTGAATGGTAAAAATCAAATTTTAGAATGGTAAGATCAAATGTTAGAATGTATCATCTTTCTCCGTTTCTACTTATGGGTTTTTTTATTCCTAGACTAATTTTGCAGATTTAAATTAATAGAGGTTTGATTTCATTTTTGGTTTTGAAGCGGAGAAAGACTCAACGAAAATGCTTACCTCTGGATGGTAATAGCTTTTTCTCTTCCTCTTTGCATTCATTTTATATATTCTTTACGCTGTGTTATTGCCTTGAATTGATGCTCCCGTTGAATGAAATGAATCAGCCTTCTTTCAAAGAACTCATAGCTTTTGTTTCAGTCCGCCGCTCCACTTTATCGATTGGATCGTAATGATGTTGATAAACATCTCTCGACAATCGACAATCATGACTCGCATCACAAGTTATCTATCGCAAGGTGTCTATTGATAAATGTCGCTTCATTTCATAGCTTTTGTTGGTATTTTCCTTTTCTTTGCTCATACGTCGCCTAGAAAGCAAGCATTTCCATATAGTCGTTGCCTATTTCAAGATAATAAAGGAGTAGATATATTGTTTTGTTCCTCTTATTGGCAAAAAAAGAGAGTGAAAGTTAGATTATTTTTCTTTTGCAGTTGATTTAGCTTCATCGAACACCTCGATTGAGAGGTATATGCTATCGCCTCAAGAGTTTCTTCATTTCAAATTGGGGTCAGTGATTTATTGTCTACTTTTAATTCATACATACATTTTTTCCTTCAATATTTTCATTGTATATGGTATTTAAGTAAAAATATCGCGTTGTTTCCTTTTTTGTTTGTTTATTTTGTTTCAAAATTTGATTGTGAACACTCCGAGTTCAAAACATGTGTGGAATTTATTCAAATGTTAGCCTGATTACGTTATTCAAATCAAAGCAATATGTGGAATTTATTCAAATGTTAAGGGGAAAAAGCTAACGAAATCAAACCACAACTATTCATTCAAATTATCTCATTCAAGTGTATCAACATCTTTTTTGATTTAGTACCGCAGTATAATCTACTAAGAGCTCAGGGTGCTTCGTTGTTGTTGCTTCTTCTTTGTTTTCTTTTCAGGACTAAGTTACGTCCAGTATCATTATCATATTCGTCATTGCTTTCTTCCACTTTTTTCGTTTTACCTATTTTACTTCTTTAGTTTTTTTGTGTTTTGTTACTCACATGATGAACAGAGTTTATCTGTCTTTCGAAAACACCGCGTGGTCGCGGGCGGTGAATACGTGACATGACGATTTAATTTACGATTCAAATGGCGACGCCATTGAAATTGGACAAAAGATGAACTGTTGCAATATTTCAACAACAACAACTTGAAGAATCTCAAACTGTTAGATGACGATTGTTGTACAACGTGTCATAGTGACGACTGCAAAGATCCGACACCGTGTTTCTGTGATTTTACAAGTGTTGAGCAATGGATGTATATAGAAATAAAGGTTGGAGTCAAAAGTGTTGAGCTCAAAAGTAACTTTTATGATGTTAGAGTTGGGATAGTGAGATAGGTGCTAGTGTGCTCGGACTCACCTCACGACGCTTGAAACATAGTCGAGTTTGGCAATGAGTTCGGGTGCATTAGTATCATATGGTTCCCAAAATGTTAAAAATGATCAAAAAGGAGTTTTGGTGGTTAGTATGATAAAGATGAGGTTGTACATGTGTTGATTAGGTTCACTCAGCACTTTTTTTCTCTCAGGTTCCCAAAATACCCCTTTCGATTAACCGAAATTTCCTAGCCTAACGATAACCGCTCAAGTCCCCGCCTGATCGTGTCCAAACTTAGTGACCTTGATCGGTGGAGAGGTTAGTAGATATGAAACGGTTGGTAGACTTTTGGTTGGGATTCAAGCCCCGACAATCATTTTGAGCATTTGGTCTTAGCTTGGCACCACACACACTCCATTTTCTTGATAATGTTGCACCGTTGTGTATATGTTCATTTTTCTTACTTTGTGGTTACCTCGAGAGTGTGAGAAGTAGCACCTACATCACAAAGTTGAATCCCTTGGTTGGTTTTAAACGCCTAATTTGCTCGAGGCGAGCAAAGGCTAAGTGTGGGGGTGGTGATGATGAGTCAAATTTACGTGATTCCGGTGCATTTCTACACCCGCTCATCCCACTTTTAGCATGTTTCTTGGTGTATTTAGACCATCTTTGGGGTAACATCGTGAGTTTATAGCACGGGAGTAATTCCGTCGCTTTGATGGTTTACTACCTCTTTTATTGATATTAACCTCATTCCGAGCACCTTTACCCTCCGGAATGGTTTGTGTGTCTTGTTCGTTTATGATGTTGTAGGGCCAGGTGACTCGAGGACCCGGAAGGTAGGTTTTGGACAAAGGGACATGTTCAGTAAGACAAGAGTGGAGTGAAGAATCATCAACGAAACCGGAACCAGCCACTTCATGGGAATTTTAGCCACACTTTTAAGCATTTTCGGACTTGTGGTCTTCATGAAAGTTGTAGAGAGATTGAAAGAGCTTTCCAACGCATGTTGAATCACCTCATTTGGAGCCCTGTAAGTGAAGTTATGAGCAAAATATCGAGCTGGGTCTTGATCAAGCGTCCGTAAAACCCTGCACGGCGTTCCAAGCTTCAAACGTATGCGTTCGTGTCTCAAACCGGCGCTCCATGTCTCAAACTAGCGCTCCAAGCTCCAAACCGGCGTCCAGATTGCCAAAGTAGAATGTAGAGTACACCCTCCAAACGCCGGTTTAAGAGTCGCCCAAACAGGCTGCTCAGCAAAGCCAAACGCACGCTTGAACCATTTCAAGCAAACGCATGCTCCACATGTTACAAGCAAGGAGTCGCCTGAATTTGAAGCTAAACGCACGCTCCACATTCTCAAACTCGCTCAAGTGAAAAGTCGCAGAATTTATGCTCCACCTATAAATACCCCTCACCCAACTCATAAGGGACTTGACTTTCTCCTTCCCTTAGCTAGGTTTTGCTCGATTTTTGTAAATAGTTTGTTACATTACTTTTTATGTAGATCAAAGACTCCCTAACTCACTCTTTTCATTTCTTAGATTAGATTTTCATTACAAACAACAAGTCTTCATCTTTTATGTAATTTCTCTTGTGTGCTCTCCTTCTCCAAACTCGAATTTCTGCACTTTAATGGTACATTTCTTCTCTCTTTACTTATTATGTCTTTAATTCATTGTTTCTTTCATGTTTTAATTAGTATAATGAGTAGTTAATTCCTCCCATAGCCGGGTCATGTGATATGTGATGAAATCACCCTTTGGGTGATGAAATTGGGAGTGGGTAGTGTGTTTTATTGTTGTTTCTTGCATGTTTCACGCCTTAGAACTTGTTATAACGGATTTGAGCTAGATTAGCTACCTAGGTCAAATATCACACACATCACTCTTGAGAGTTGTTCGAGAGAGGGGGTGTGGGAAAAAGGTTCTAGGATCGCGGTGTAGTCTCGGTTTAGTCGTTAAACCGAGCTCCTCGTGAGGTTACTCGCTTTACGCTTAAGCGGCTCTACAGGCTTTAGACATGACATGTTAGGAGAGAGTTGTTCGGACCTTAGCATGGCACAAGGTGTTAGATGAGAGTTGTTCGGACGCTAACACCGGGTTTAGGAGTTCGCACCGTGAGATTGAATGTAAGAGCACGCTTAGCTCACTACACACTTTTGGTTTTGTTAACCCTCGGGGTTGAGATTAGTCATATTGATCATGGTTCGACTATGTTTCTCTCCCTTTAGACTCGGCCGCTTAATTCACTTTAGTTATATTGTAGTGTATAAATATTCCAACAACTTGATTGCCTAGACTAAGTTTGAAGTTCACTTTGGTACTCACAAGCACGTTTCCTTTGGGTTCGACCTCGGACTCCTGTAGCTATACTCGCAATCGACCTGGCCCATCGCTGGTTAGAGCTTGTTTAGTCACCGTTGTCTTGAGTATTATAAACTGCATTTGGTGAAATAAACGCTCATCAACCCTATGATTTGATTCATATGATTCTGCATTCTATTTGGCTTAGGAGACTCTCTTTGAAATTAAATGTATAGCACTAATTGACATTAATTTATAGCTAGTAGATATATTTATTTTTGCGATTTTTTTTTAACATTATGTCAATTCCGAATTTCACAATATTTTGTATTATCTTGTCAATAAATGCAATAATATTTACCATTAGGCCGAGTCCAATACCCAACAACTTTTATTTTTCTTCTCAAAATCAACATTTTGCCTTTGAGATACATATATACTATAAAATATAGAAATGATATAGAAATGAACAAAATAATTCATTTCCATTTGAAAGTATATAGTCCAAAAAAAAGAGCTTAAATGAAAATTAATCTACTTTGGAGATTGAGAATAGCTAAGCTACCATAGGCATGTAAGAGACATATATACTAATCCGGAGAAGAATTATTATACATCAAGTATTTGTTGGTAAATGAATATAATGATGTCCAGACTATCATTTAGTAAAAAACGCGCGGGGATGGGTCGAACACGCCTTATCTCTTCACTTACGTGCAATAACTCTTTTGTAGTAGGTGGCGGCGATGTGATGTTTTCGGATACTGTGACGTTATAAGAGACATGATGTCCGGACTATCATTTAGCAAAAACGCAGGGGTGGGTCGAACACATCTCATCCATCCACTTTACTATGCAATAACTCTTTGTAGTAGGTGGCACGTGTGATGTGTCTGGATGTTCGCATAATATACGAGAAGATGAATAATAAAGAGTCGCACTCTCAAATCACAAAAAGAAGGGTCCGTAGTCCGTACTCACACCCCTCTATCCGCTTCACAAATAAAGGATGCACCATAATCAATAAAGTAAAAGAGCTCGATTCAAAAGCATAATATAATTCGTTAGGAAGAGTGGAATTTAACAAGTTACACAATATATCATCTTACAAATTTAGAATCAAAATACATTACAAAAGAAAAACAACAAAAAAAAACCCTTACCCTAAACCCTAAAAAACAAGGGCACAAGAGGGAAATTCTTGCACGAAGAAGCCTTTTTTTCGGATGGGCGAAGTCAATACCCGAACCTACGCCCTTGCGAAATGGTTTAACCTTAGACGTTTCAAGCACTCTATTCCGATATCTTTCCATCAACTTATATACAAAATGTCACACGCAGAGTTATGACATACAAAAAAATTTTGATTTTTTATATGATTTTGTAACTCAACATATGCATGTGACATTTATATATTAGATGAAAACGAGAAAAAGATGAAGAAATAGAGGATTTGAAACGACGGCGTGTGCTATGAAAAATAACACACAAAAAGCAAGAATTAAAATATAGGTGCGTTCTTGACTCTTTCACCTTGGTCTTGTTCATTTTTTTCCACTTAATCTCCCTGCAGTTATAGTAAAATAAACTTTTACCATTATGTTTTGCAAAAACCGATTCTAGAAATTAAATAGACTTTTCACCGGTCGATTATCACAGTCAACCAATGAAAAGTTGATTCTGATGCCTAGAACCAACTTTTAAACGGTCAAAGTTCTCCACTTTAGTATCATTAGGGCTAATTAAGGCCGTCCCCGAGTTTTCAGAGGACTTGAGCCAATAATTTTAACCGGGCCCTTCAAAACAAAAGTTTTTGAAAGATGCATTACAGGCATGTTTAGACTAATAAATTCATAAGACAAAAAAGAGTAATCAAAACCCCAAATTCTAGTCATTTTTCAAGACCCCTAAGCCGTGATGATTTAGGCCTATGCTCAGGGACATGTCTGAATAACACAGTGGCGACACTAAAAATGACCAACAATAAACTTGGATGCACAATTCACAAACAAAAAAGTCGAGGGTTCAAGAAAACATACCATGCCCAAGTTTTTTTTAGTCTAGTACATATCAAGCATTATCACAAGCTAGTGCCACCTTAATCCTTTCAACAGTGCATTTGATAAGGCTATTCACAGTTGCGACTGATCCAAGCGAAAGCTTCGCGGTCGGAACCGAATCAACCAGTATCTGAAACGCAACCGTAAGCAAACCACCCTCCGCCCCACCACCACCACCAACCTCAGGCTCCACTCCTGCCCCAACGACCTCGTGTCCAGACGCGCGCCGCCAGGAAGTATAGCAAAACCAGAAGGTAGAAGTGCAACATAGTCCGGATCGCCGCCACTTAAGACCACGCTCATCGCGACGATATCCACGGGGCGATATAACATACGAGCCTGTTGAATCTGTGCTACTTTCTTGCAGTATCAGCATGTTACTTTGGCTTGAATTCGCACTCTGCAACAGTTTTTCACAAAAGATATTTCACATACCTACACATTCTTACGATCTTTCACATAGTAAGTGTGTAAGTGCGTGTAACCGGAAAAAAGAGTGAAAATGAATGTATAGATACATGTACACGTACAGCATTGCTGAAACGATTATACCATAAAATCTATCGTTTTTGCATTAATATGGGCTTACATTAACGCGTAGCAAAGATACGGAGTTTCCAGGATCGCGACCATTAGCAATGTGTGACATTTCTTGAACTAGGCCACCATTTGATAGTATATCCCACTGAAAAATCATAGGTACAATGTCAGATGTACTAAAAAATTAAAAAAATTAAATGTAGTAATCTCAACAATTTGGTATGTTAATTATTGCTGTAGTATGTACTATGTAGTATTAGCAACAAGTATGAATTACTAGCTAGATCATACTTTACCACTTTTTTGAGTTTCATTTGGGGCTTTTATTTGCACACACTCATTCTACTCGTGCACCACAAGAGAACCGACTTTGCCAAGAACCGACTTTCAATTCCCTAGGTGCATTGTGAGAACCGACCTTGGGAAAGTCGGTTCTTGCTCCAGAACATACGAGAAGTCGGTTCTTGGTTCCAAATCCGACTCTCAGAGGTCGGTTCTACTGTGGCACACAAGTAGAATGGTGTACGAGTAGCATGAGTGTGGTGTAAATAAATGCCGCCTTTCATTTAGTGCCATTGTCAAATGCAACTCAATCGACCTTGTACGGTCGATTCTAGATCTAATCGACCGGGTGAAAGTCGACTTCTAGAGCTGAGAATCGACTTTCAAACAGTCTATGGGTTTTGTGTGCGGTGTTTGAAGTAAATTTTAACTGTGGTGTCTTTAAGCCAAAACCTAACAATGGGGCACCAGATTGAACATTCAAACTTCCAAAAGTCGAATCTTGTCTTCAAAGTTGACTTTCCAGAGGCATGAATATGCATATTCATCTCTGACAAATTGAACCTAAATTCACTACATTTGCCATTTTCAAGGGTGGGATGAAGAGAATCATACCTCACTCCTAGAGTTTTCGTCGCGAAGAAAATCGAAAACCCTTTTAGGTGAAACCGGAATCCAAAACGACGTTGCAGCACTTAGCACAATCCCAGGTGGTCTGCCAGGATCATCCATACTCTTCCTAGTCATCACTCTGACATCATCAGCACCGCTACCGGACAACGTCGTCCACGTATGCGCAGTCGAGGCCCCCACACCAGCACAGAAGCTCATTACCATTCTCTCTGCTAGTTTCAGCATGCTTTTTCTACCTTCTGGTGTAGTAATCACTGCAAGAAAAAGACTTAACAAATTAGAATGAGAATAATATATACATTCGACTTTACAGACATCGAATACTCGTCTTCTCGACCTCTGCAAAGTCGAACATCTAAAACGGTATATTCGTTATGGTGCCAATAACAAACTCCAAAAATCGGAATCTAAGCTCAACATCCGACTTTACAGAGACTCCAATACTGCCTTCAACCTCTCGCAAAGTCGAACCCTAAACGTAGATTCGATGCGGTGCCAATAACCAACCCCATTCTCACCATTCTCAAATATATGTAACGAAATATATATGATTGCTATATATATATATATTACCTCCAACATCACCAATAGGAATATTGTTAGCCATAGCAGTAGCAAGTCTTTCACATTGTCGATCTAAAGTAGTCACCCAACGTTTAGCACCAAAAGCAAGTCCAGATGAAACTAAGCCTCTATATATGTTATGAACTGCTCTATCATCAACTTCAACATGTTCAACCCATGTCACCTACAAATATATCATACAAAAATTATCAAATATTTTTTTGTATAACATAAGTTATATAAGGATATAACTCATATAAGATGTAGTAACTGCATGAAAACCCGTGCATAATGTATGGGATAATCGACACATACGTTTACCTTTGAGTAAACCATTAGGCGATTCTTGTACATATAACACAAACCTACCTTATACTAATCTAAAACCCGCAGATAATGGATGAGGTAATGGACTCGTACACATATATACCTTTTGAGTAACCATTAGGCAATTCTTGTATAACACAGACCTACCTTATACTAGCTTAAAACATGCACGCATAATACGGGGGATAATGAACAATTACATAGCTTAGAGTAGGGTCGTAAATGAAATGGCTACTCATGCTCGACTCGGAAAGAAGTTTGACTCGATTCGCTTTTTTTTTTCGAGTTTGAGCTGGAGCTGAGTTATTAGAATAAATATTCTGTTTCGATCTCGAGTTTCTAATTATAGTAATCGAGTAGCTTAAGTAGTTTTCAAGCTTATAAAATTTATTTTCTAATAATGTATAATACACATAATAATTAATCAATGAGTTGAGTAATAGACGAGTCGAGCTCGATCTTGACATATATAGTTTGTAAAAATTATATGATTTCTAAGAAAACAATCGATCGAGCTTAAAACAAGAGTCAAGTTATATCGAGTACTTAACAAGTCATGTTCGACACGCCTTGTTATGGATCAATCGAGCACGAGCCGAGTTTATGACGAGCAAACTTTTATTTAATCAAACTGAAGCTCGAGTCCTCAAGCATATCGACTCGATTACTACACTACCTTAAAATAACCATTAGGCAATTCTTGTATAACACAACTAACTTATATCACTGAAAACTCGTGCATAATACACTGAAAACGAACAATGAACGATAACATACCTTCAAGTAACCATTAGGCAATTCTTGTATAACACAAACCAGCCTTGAACTAGCCGAAACCCATGCATAATACAGAGAAAAATGAACATGTACATACCTTGGAGTAACCATTAGGCAATTCTTGAATCACACAACCAGAAGGCCTTCTTCGCATCTTGATACGGTATTCGGGCGTAGATTATCCAAAGAAACATCAACAACAGCCCATGTACCATCTGGATGATGCTTACAGTATCTTAGGAAGTAGTTTTCCGAGTCGGGACGAGGGGCGTCGGGACTTGAAACTCGGCTGTCATCTGCAAGAAACGTTACATTATACGATATAAACCCGTATAATAAAAATTTAATTGTTGAATTATAAAATAACATAAGTTATAAAGGTGTAGAATTTAATTTGTTAGTATATACCACTTGTAGAGCTCCATTGTAATTGCCAGCTACACCAGTAGATAGTACCTCCAAGGTTAGTGCCCTTGATACAATGCTGGCAAATATACTTGACCACTGATTCTGATAAATAAATAAAAAGAACAGAATTTATAATTTTACCTTATTAGTTTTATTATGTACAATTTGATCCCTGTATTTCAAACATTTGACATGTACTTGCTATGAGATAAAGAAAGAAAAATTGCAATCTTACCACATCCATGAGAATTTCAACAAGGTTGATGTTATTCATAATAACAACAGCAGATTCTCTAGAAGCTTCAGACCTTAATCCCAACGGTTTCGGACCGATACCTCGCGGAAATGTCCTAAAATATTCATCCTCACACAATGTCTCTGATGAGTTATCATTGTTTGGTATCCATAATGGTTCTCCAACTTGAGCCATTCTTATCAATTCCTCCATTGCAGCAACTGCCAACTCTATGATCATCGGCTTATCCGCTTCACTCGGGCCCGACACGGACCTTAAAAGCTCGGCACCGGATCCGTAAAAGTCTCCAACGAAACCGGTGTAGGCCCGAAACCCCCACTCCTAGTTCAAGTGAACGCGTTGGTCCCGTGGAAGATTAGGGTATGAGAGCATAGGTTTTCCAACATACTTTGCAGCTATCCCAGATATCCTATCAATCTAGTAACAAAACATATAAAATATTTTAATAAATTATAAAATAATGTATAATATATATAAGTTCTTATGACATAGGGAAATACTATTGTAGAGTCTCCGCTCTGCAGATACTGCTCAAATACATCAGAAACGTAAGGGTTTTTCAGTGAAAACAAGGAGTTTATGCAGAACGGAGACTCTACATCGAATTTACGTGTGACATGATGTGTATGTATATATATTCGAACCTCTTCCTTAAGGCTTAGCATTCTCGATCCTTAAATGTTGCTCATCAAATGTCATCTCTCCAATGGCTGCTGGACCACCACAATTAGGGCAACTAGCATTGTTCAAAGCTTCTTTATACCTCATGTTCTCGACACTAAGCTTCTCGCTCTCGTTACGCAAATGCGTGTTGTCATGTATGCTCATGTTGCGCCTGCATTTCAATGTACAATCCAATCCATTCATCAAGACAACAATACATTAGCACATCGCATATATATATATGATGCATAAGTTATAAGTTATGTACATCGCGTATATACACATACATAAGTGATGTCTGATGCATGTATAGACGATATCGTATATATATATGCTGTATAAGGTGTGAGACATATATATATAACATTATGCTACAAACATTTTACCTTCATTTGTGTACGTTTATTCTGAAACCAAAACTTCACTTGCAATGGCTCAAGCCCTAATCGATTTACCAAGCTCCTTTCTTTGCTTATCATCTGGATGTGGACATTCTTTGAAGAAACTGTATAATACCATATATATGTATATATAGTTAATAAAATTAGTTCGATGTTACTCTATGAACATGTTCGCTTAGTTCAGTCCACTATAATCAATGGTGTAAGAAGAAAGATGTACTTACGATTCCATTTCTTGAATTTGATGCTGAGTATGGCGGTGATAACGCTTCTTTTGGGACGTTGATTCGGATCTTGATCATCATCGGGAGCTTCCATGATATCAGTACCCGATTTGCTCTCGAGCTCTTCATCTCGGATCATATCGAGTTCATTTTCTGACTTTTACTTGCCATTGTCTCAAGTAAATGATGGTTATCAAACATACTTGGCTGAAACATCTAAACATTTTTAGTACTGAATTAGTCCCAACACATAAAAACAACATAAAATTAAACAAAACCAAAACAATTATAGTTACAAAATCAAGAGAATAAAACCAAAAAAGGAAAGAAAAAGAAAAACATGAATATTGACTAGATCTGGAAGAGTGAATAGTACGTCAAAAATTAAGTGTGAAAAGAAGATGAAAAGACACATATAAAAGATGGATTAGTAAAGAACTTAATAGTTTTTAATAAGAAAATAATTAAATTAAGAGTTAATATTATATACTATTAATTATAAGTTATAAATAAACATGTATTATACATACATCACAATAATTAAGCTGTGAAGAAGGCCTGAATCCACTACTTTCATCTTGTTTTCTCTTCAGCATGGTTTCTGGATCTATAGCTTGAAACTTCATACCTGTAATAATAAATTCATTTCACTTTCATTACAACTCATAAATCTATTTATATATATATATATATATATATATATATATATATATATAATATATATACATACATACACAAACCGCTTTATGTAACTATTAACTAAGAAGAACAAACCCTAAAAATTCTCTCTTTTTTTAGTACATGTATAATGATGGGAGCTACCAGATGCTGACGATTGCTTTATATATAAAGAGGTGGGGGTGGTGGGGTGGGGGCGTTGAATTTAGGACATTGTACAGCAATGAAAGTATACTACTATAATAATATATTCTACTACAAAAAAAAAAATTATATCGAGTGGTATATTATATCAATTTTTGTTTTTTTTTTTTACTTTTTTACATATATTATAAATATTTAAAGGTAAGATAGAAAGAAAATAAGGTATAATGAATGTCAATTTATACAATTTTATTACAACAATTATACTATAAAATATATAAAAACAAATAGAGAAATATTTCAAGAATATTTACACATAGTTATGACTTCTGTTGGTTTGAGTTCTCCAAGAAGTGGACTTTTTTTTTAAGTACGTGCGAAAAAGACCAAAATGAGAAATTTTTGCTCTAACCGCTGACAGATTTGAACTTACCTTTTGACTCTTGTTTACTAACATCTTATCAAATATTCATAATCTATAACGCACAAGATCAAGAAAAGAATCCTCTTTGACTCTTTTCTTCATAAATAATAAATAACAAAAAGCTAAAAAAAATTAAAAAAAAAAACACAAGAAAGTGGGTAGAAGAAGCTCTGTGATTCACAAGAGAATGAAGAAATCATGAAATAGAAAAAAAGGGTTCAGTTTAGATTTTGATGTATACTAATAGTATAGTATCTTTTTTTTATTACTTTGATTATTAAATAAATGATGGAAAAGAAAAAGTATATTAGGGTTTACCATATATAAAAAAAGAGAAGAATGATCAGATCTGTCTGCTGAGAAAGCAAAAGGGTTTCAGCCAAAACCATTTCTTGAAGGTTTGTTGGATTGGTTTTGTGAGAGAATGATGACTTTCTTGTGAATAGAATTTAATAAGAAAGAGTGAAGATGATAGAGAGATAAGTATAGTAGCAAAAAAGAAAAATAAAGGGATCAAAGAAATGAATCAAAAGATAGAGACTTGGAGGTTTGAGGTGGGGGTAGGGGGATGATGGGGGTGGTGGGATGGGGTAGGGGTAGGAGTAGGGGTAGGGGGTGGTGGGGAGAGGGGGGTAGATGAAGAAGGAGGAAGGTGGGTGGACAGGTAGAGGAGAAGTTGTGGCAGTGAGGAGTAATTGCAAGGCGTATGAAGAGGATGCGTTTGCATTTAATGGCGGGGGTGTGGAGGTGTTATTGCTTGAAAGAGAGAGATAGATATAAAGATTTCTTTTTTTTTTTTATTTTAAATATTTGAATTTTGGTAGTAAAGGGTATTATGGTAATTAAAGAAGATGGGTATCCCTTTTTATATCCACACGGGTTATGTTACTCTCACAACCATTCAGATACGATGCATGGTGTAAGAACACGTTGTATTACTTGTTGTTTTTTAATCATATGATAAAGAAGATTACTCGCTAACACTGTGTGTTAGACTAGTGTTCGTATCATCATAATAAAACGACACAACACATTTTTAAATAATTGATTACAGTATGTGATCTATTTAGTAGTTCAATTTCTGCTAATAAAACGGTTTCATCACAAAGAATGATACAATACATTTTTATACAATTAATCGTGATGTATGAATAAATGAAAGAATGCTACTACTTATTAATTACTCAAATAATGAGTGACACCATGTTTGCATATCTTTGATTGTGTAAGACTCATTGATCGTTATATTAGCACATCATATGGTATAAAACAAATATGTTATATCTCACTCATCGTGCCTTCATAAATTGTCAGTGAACAGATTCATTACTCGCCGCACATTGATCAATAGGTTTCGGAAATGTCAGTAACGTTAAATAGGAACGAACGGCGTATATCAAAGGCTCTAACATTTTCACGGTGAAACAGCTAGCTTGAAGCCTCTTAACTCCATTTCATTGCCAGCAGAACTCTGGACCCTCTTCTGCATTGAATTGAATAACCATGCATGTTTTTTCATCTGACCGATCTTTAATATAGTAGTATTTCTATTTATATTATTTATTTATTTATTTTCCAGCTTGCAAAGAAAGTTTATTTTATCACCTAGTAAATTGTATTTGGAGTAGTCCGTGTGCTTGTTGTATATGATGTACAAATATTCTTTAATTAAATTATAATATACGTACCTTGCTTGATTGCTTTATCTTGCATTAAAAATTTGACGAAAGACTATTAAGATATATGTTGAGACATATATAACGGATTTGATAATTTGTGATAATCATTTTAATCCTAGCGATGACGATAAACCCCTGTAGTTATTCGATCTATTATGCCTCAAGAAAGATAACTAGCCTTGAGCCGTGAGACGTTAATATACGCAGATTAGAACCGACTATTGGGATTTAAACTCAAATGTCACACCACGAGAGCCGAGAGACAATATGTTCACCCCTAGAATCCGGCATCTGATAGACTCCTAGCGAAGTCACTAGTTCCTTAAGATGTGAGAATGTATTATCCAACGATGAAGAAGTGAGAGAAAGATTATTAAAATAAAAAGTTAAAAATGTATATAATGAATTTTGATAACTTGAATTAATTATTTTAGGCCAAACAAGCGACGATGCTGCCCAAGTAGAATATTCGATCTATTACGTCTCAAATAGCAACGCTAGGCATGCGTTATTGACTTTACATTGATTTTTTTTTTTTTGCTTATAATGGGGATCGAATTTTGGTCACTTATCATGTTATACTATAATGCTAACCATTAGGGCAATACCGTATTCGTTTTACATTAATATTTTAACGGGTATGCAGTTAACATTTCAAGATAATAGTGGGACCGCTCCTCTCAAGAGAAGAGTTATGGTGAACCATTGATTTAAAAGGTTCTATCTGATGCACTAGTGTAATGTAAGCTACTTACATTTTTTCATATACTAGTATGTTTATAGAATTGAGCTTGTGAAAAATCGGAAGTTGTTGAATGTTGTTGATGACGATTCGAGACCTCTTAGCCTATAGTTTGTCCTCAAGCCCTTGAACACTAATGGAAAGGCTAGCAACATGAATGGTTGACTTCGTGGAAAGTGGCTACGTCATCTGTGACTATCTATGAGACCTTTTGAGGGTTCAAGCCGATGTAGTTCAAATTAAAGTGTAAGCTATTGCGCCTTGTTAAGGCTGATAGGCATGGTTTATACAAGGAAGCAATTCATGTTAATCAAATCTATAACATAACTTGTCTTGTTGGAATCATGACAACAATATCGTGTGATGTGTTCATGATCTAATGGCTGACCAATGAGGCATGTTCTTTAATAGAATAAACTTCGACCCCGTTCTCTAATAGAATAATGTTTGACTTTTTCGGCCATAGCTCTACTCTGGGCCACGAGACTATGCATAAAAGGCATGTAAATTGTTCATCGAGCTTGAGACTTGTAGCTTAGCTATTGGGGTATCTTTAGACCTCAAACGGAGCTCATCCTGTATCGGACCTCATCGAGACCTCAAATGGTTGGTTTGTTGTCATAAAGTCCTTGTCTATAAGCCGCCTCTCACAACCTCTAAAGTAACCAAGTCTAAGGTTGATCCCAAATGTCTCATAACCGAACTAATGAGTTTATTTTTCTTCCTCACCTAGTTTGTTACATTCGTCCTATGCACTTAGTATAACTCTAATGTTGAACCCAATCTCTCTCTCCCTTTTAGGTCTCTACTAGTACTATTGCACAAAAATTGTGGTTTGATAAATTAGATAAATATTTAAAATGACGAGAATCTGATCGATCTATTGATACATAATATTACACTTCCCGATGGGAACCATAGTTTGAAAATTAAACAAACATAATCCTTGTTGGTCGGATAGCTTACAAAAATGTGCAATTAGATAGTGACCCCAACAAAAATTGAACAAATAACAATTGAAATGGACTAATCTCTACGATCGACTGTTTTCTCAATAATGATTAGTTAAACGTTATTGTGTTTCCTTTGCACATTTAAACACACAATTGCCCCACAATTTCACCTGCATAATTACATGTTTAACTAACTAGCCACGTTATTCAGTAATAAAATAGGAAAATAATACTACATACACAACACGTAAGCATTAAACACGATCTCATCATTAATGTAAGATTTAAACTTTTCACATGGTATTGATGTGGAAGGTCTAGAAATAAATAAACTTTTTTTTGACTATTTCTAAGATCTTCTAGCATGTGCATTTACGAAAAATAAAAGTTATTGTCAAAGACATTCTTTACATCATTAATCATAATAAATTATTATCAATCGATAGTTCAGATACAATTATCAATTTTGTCTCCTAAAAAAAAAAAAATATCAATTTTGTTTAAATATATTGTGTATTTTGTTCGGTAAAATTCTTAACTTTCAAAACATTTCTGCTATCATTTAAAAAACAATCTGTAAATGAATGGAGGGAAGCTGTCACTTTTATCAGCAAGACTTGTTTTAGTTTATGCAAGACAATATAATAATTTTGAAAATTCAATTTGAGCCAAATAGCCAATATATAATAAAAATAAATACAAAGAAGAAATGTGTTGAAGGGTTAGCTTAAAACTTTAGACAAGTTCCATGGACTTTTAGTTTTGTCCAAGTTAAAATAATAAAAGATTTTAGGGTACAAACGTTATAGGAATAATAGATTGATACATGTATCCAACTTATACGTACGTACGCATTTCTAGGTTTTTAGCATTTGAAATAAATCACTCCCTTTGTCATGAAATGTAAATATTTTTAAGGTTTTTTTTTTTCTTTTCTGTTATATCCGATTGTTAAAGTCATTGGATTATGAATATCATTTATTTCATTTTTCACTCATTAATTATCATTAATTCATTATCAATTCAATACATTTTATCTATTTTACAAATATTGTTTTAAACTTTTAATGATATGCAGAAGATATTTTAGGTATTTTGCTTAAAACTTAATACATTTTCCACTTTTAAACTAGGTGCAAATTCTAAATAAAAAAAAACCCTTTATTACCCCCTCCGTTCCAATTTATCTCGACGCAATGCCAAAAGACACATATGGCGAAGTGAATTAATACATTGACTTTATAATTGAAATGACTAAAACCTTGGATATAATTAATGTAGTCTTCATTTTTATCTCTACTGCAGAATAAATAAGCAGTAAAAGAGGAAAATACAATAAATGTAGAAGATGGAAATACAATTGCATCACATATTCTCGAACAAAAATTTTAAGAATCGTGATCGCTTATTACGAATCTGGATGAGTATTTAAGAGATATGGTATAAAAAGTGTTGCATTATGTCCATTTATTAACGTCTGAAAGAATGACACGAAGACAACGTTTATCTCGCACCGCTAATATCGACGAGTTTACATCATAGTCAATATAAACATATAACGATCAACCCGCATGCATTTAATCGTCATAATATTTGGCCGCGATACATAAACGAATGTGCTGCATCATTACTCGTATTGTCCATACACTTAATACAATTTTTTTTTTGACAAAAACTTAATACAAAACTAATTAAATGAAATTTCTATAGTAGTACTGTTTTTCAGTGGTGATTTTGCTTGGTTTGTTGCCAATATTGAAGGCAATAGTAGTGGCATTGGCCAGATATCAATGTGATTTTTCTTTGTTTATCACAATTTTTTTATAGGAAACAGCTGGATATCAACCAGAAAATAAATGTGGTTAACTATTTTGGAAAATGCATGATGATTTTTTTCCTAATTTTAATTTTAAATGCTTTCCTAATGTATTTATCGTCAATATTTGTAGAATTTGATGGGAAAGCTCAGAGGAAAATTAAACGAGACTTATCTACATAGATATACAAGAAAAACTACGTTGCAACAAGTATTCATAAGTACGTTATATCAAACGGAGAAATATGGTTAATTCTTATTCACTTTTTCACACACAGTCTCAAGGCCTAAGGATGAGATTGATGATCATACCCGCTCACTGATATTTTCTATAAATATTGTTATACCCGTATGCGAATAAAATAAATATTCAGAAAATAAAGAACAATTTTATTTTCAATTCAGAATATAATTACAATATATATATATATATATGAAAGGATATGTAAAATCGAGATTTAGCCAGACTCTGGCCCTTAACACAAATTTTCACCGGCTTGTACTCACACAGCTTGTTGCAATTGCTCTCCTGCGATAACTCGCTTTACTGCTCTGGGATGGAGAGGTACTTCAACTCGAACTTCGCCGAACTCGACAATGCCTAAACTCTTCAACTATGAATAAAAATATTTTATGCAATGGAATGTATGTATACTCTTGTATTGCTTGAATACTTGTGTTCTAGTGTGTTTCTCCATTTGTGAAGGCTTGTTTATATAGAGGCGCTGAGCAAGCCATTGAGAAGTCTCAAAGATTGATCACCATTAATATCAATATTGATAATGACAGCCAAGAAGGTGAAAAGGTTCAACCGGGCCAAGAAGATGAAAAGTGAAAGGTCTAAAACCATTCTAAACTCTCTCCCTTTCTAAGAGTTTATATCAATCATTAACTATCATCATATAAATACTGATAATCAAACACTCATGCTCCAACGCGATAAAGTTTTACACTACTTTACTTTCATATCTCACAACAACTTAAAGCTGCTAATATCTCATTCACTCAGATTCGAATTGAATGATTTTAAATCCTATTGTTCTACTACGATCACGTAGTTTCCAATGATTTAATAAAGTCTCGATAACTTTAATAAAAGTCTTATCGAACTCGCTCTTTAAAATAGTTGTGGAAAATGATTAAAGAATTGAAAAAATCGATTAAATCTTTTTTGCTCTATTTTCTCCGACAAATATTGTACGTAGTAGGTCAACACATTAATTTAAATTTACCTAGCATGAAAAAAATTAATTTGTAACAAATATAGCAAGAGATATTATTTGATCTTCTATTTTCTGGCTCACTATTATTTTTTACATATTAATGAGAGAACACACAACTTTGGGTAAGTGGAAAGAGTAATTATCAAAAGTCTCATATATAAGTATACATATTTAACCCTTCCTAGCTATCATGGCCAATTAATTTAATGTCATGTTTATGATATCTCATAACTAAGGTTAATATAAATGATACATGAAATATATATAAATGGATAACTAAAATGTATTTACTATAATATATATATATATATATATATATATATATATATATATATATATATATATATATATATATATATATGGATATTATTAAAACTAAGGATAATTAAACAATATTAATGATTTTAGGGTTTGAATCTTTTGTACTTTCCTCAAAAAAAAAAAAAAAAAAAAAAAAACCTTTGTACTAATTTAATGAGTATGAAATGATCTTACTCACATGAATTATAAAATTGTGCAAAAGATATATTTTATTCACTTCACTTTGATTTGGTGACTACAGCAATTAAAGAAAATAATCGGACATTAATTGCCAGAGATTCATAACCATGATACATTTGATAAAGACCTTAATACCCACATTGAAAATGTCCGCATGCAAGCTTTCACTCTCCTTTGAATTACGGCAAATCAGGAGGATAAAATAAGCAAGATAGTAAACTTTAATGCCTTATATATATATATATATATATATATATATATATATATATATATATATATATACACACACACAAATGATTTTAACCTAAAAATCTCATGTGCACTCTGAACAAATTTGAAATGAAATGCGCCATCAATAATGCTTTTACATTTTTTACCTATAAAACACGTCGATTTTCTCAATCTCGCCGCCGCACTTCGCCTAAAGGGGCTGGTCCGTCCCCTCGACACACACACACGCACGTCAGACGACAGAGAGCTGGATCATCTCGGCGATTTTAGCAGTAAAATTCATTTGTTTTTACACATTATTACCAAAACGACGAGCTTTGAAAAAATAAATATACGGTTAGATGATTTTCACATTTTTGGGCAATGTTAGATTACTCATACTTGAGAGTGTTGGAAATTTTTGATGAATAAGAATTTGACCGAAATTGTAGAAGACTCAGCACGCAAAGTAAGTTATCTTTAAAGACAAGTTTCATCCCACACGATTTGTTACTAAGGGATGAAACTAAAATCTCTCTCGATACATCAAAGTGTTTGATTCAAACAAATGACCTATTTGAATCAAACCCGAGGACACTAAAATTTGTTTATGATGATGTCGAACTTAGAATGAATTCATTTGCATATATGTGCCTTTTATAGGCTAAAAGCACCCCCACAAACGAAGTGAGGTACCCCTACACGAACGGGAAGGATCATATCAGGTCGTCCAAACATTGCACTTTGGTATGTGTATCACTGTGAAAAGGATGAGTCTCGCTTCGAATGAATGCATGCATTAGTCTCGAATGGATGCATGAATCTTGTTCATGAACCGATGCTTGTATCCGTTTAGGTTTGGGGCATTGCCCCGAACCCCACGAGAGAATATTTATTTATGAAAAATATCTAACAGAGATAATACTTCCCGCTTTATTTAGATGTATCACCGTGAATTAGATGTAACTCCTGCTCCTCGACACCGAGTCCTTATCCGAAAAGGAACGCTCGCACGATAATATAAAAACAAATTCACTTTATACGTAAGCCTCTACTACGCCGATCAAAAATAAGCAAACGAAAGCAAAAGACTCGGTATGAAGAATTCCAAACGCCCTGTATCGTAAACAACATCTAAAGATGGAAATGTAACTTATTACATTCAAGTAAAATACGAAATCTAAAAGAAACGTACGATATTCTCAAAAGAAACGTAAAAGGGTACTACAAGTCTCGAAAGACCAAAAGTCTAATCCAAAGGTATTAAAAACAGTCTAATAAATGAATAACAAAAGAATAAACGTAAAGTCTTCAATGAGGCGTCTTCAAACGTCATCATCAAACTCCTCCTCGTAAACATTATCGACCTGTTCGTCTTCTCATCCCCAAACATATAGAAAACATGCATTTAAGGTAAGTACAATGTACTTAATAAGAAAGAGAAGCTATGACAACAATTATAATTTATAAAGAAAAGATATTTAGAAGTTTAGTTGTTTATATGTGACCGACTCAATCTGGGGTTCATTTCATGTCCATCAACACGAATTGACTAAACGTTTCTACTTAACTTATCTATGTTACAACCGCACTCAATGGCACTACGCGTATCCACTTTTGGGACACTCTTGGCAACATATTAGTGGATCACACCAATATCCACTTAAGTTCAGAATAGTAGACTCCGATAGTACGCGCTGGCCTCAGCTGGAGTCACCCGAACTTATGGTTTTTTGACTCACGGGTTCTTCCACCTTCAGAGGTAGCACACACATCGCGATATAGACTGTTGTCTATCCAAGAGAGACATGTTGTTTAATCTTTTACTAGTCAAGTATGTATTTATTAGGATGATTAACTAACCACCTAAGTGTTTTCAATTAATCTCCATCACCTTTACTACTCTCTTCCTAGACCACTAGACATTACAAGGCCTAGCAATTACACAGACATTGATGAACGCTAATTCATCAAAGCACAAGCCTATCATGCTCTTTCGACAGATCCGAACTTCAACTCCCTTTAAGAGTACATTTGGTGTTTTAACTGAACGAATCAGAAGCTCAATTCAGGCTTGTTTATGTTTAAACAATGCTAACATATCATGACTAAGGGATTAAAACAGTGAAAGCACGATTATGAAGCCGAAACCAAGTCGAAATGTCAAACAAGAAAAACAAGGTAAAACAGTCAAACGCCCGCTTGACATCCTATGATTCGACATCGAACGCCCGCCCACTAACCCCAAACGCCCGTCCACAAAAAGGCTACATCCTCGAATCAAAAGTCTAACCTCAAACTCCCATCCGCTTTGTGCAAACGCCTGCTTGAGTCGCTATGATCGCAAACGCCTGCTTGCCTAAAGGCAAACGCCCGCTTGCCTCGGGTTTTTCCCAAAACGCTAAAATCTTCAAAACGCGATTTCTAAACCGCTTTTAACCTAGTTAACATCGATTTCAACACAAGAAACGAGAAAAACATATTTGAACATTCCAAAACATCTATGATCCTTTGATCAACTAAAAACACATCTTTCTTGCATCTACGCATCTTAAAACATGATCTAAACTTTACTTAATCATAATCGAGATCATAGGAAGAGTCTCTTACTTGATTGCAGCCAAAAACCGATTCAAAAGCCTCTCAAAATCTGCTGCACTTCCCACCAATCGATATCCAAACGCTGTTCTTCTCACAACGATTCCAAATCTCTCGTCTGATTTGAAAACGGTTAAGCTTTGCCTCAGAAATTGCAAAAACTATCCAAGCCCTATTTCTCTTCTCAAAGCCGCAGAGAAGAGGAGCGTGAAACTGATTTCTGAATTTGTGTTTAGGTTTTGGGAATAATCTGATTTAATTTTCCTTAAATACCAATTCCCAATTAAACCCCTTTTCGTTAATTGCCCTTAATTACCAAGTAATCAGATATCCTTAATTATATATACATATAACTCGAAAATCATGTATAAAATAATTAATAAAATAATTAACTCCAATAAAATAAAAGCAATAATAATATTTCGCTTTCGCAAAATGACACGCCTCGCTTCTTTCCTCAAAATCGAATATTACATTCCTCCCCTTAAAAGCGAGTTTCGTCCTCAAAACTAGAACATACCTGTAGATCATCAAACTCTTGAATTCACTAATCATGTCATCTTCAACCTCCCAAGTTGCCTCCTCAGTGAATGATTGCTCCACCGAACCAAAACCAATGGGATCATCCGCCTTAATCATCTTTTCCTTCCGGTCCAAAATCTTGATCGGTCTCTCATCATAAGCAAGATTGTCTTGAGAATTTCCGATCAATTGTAGTTTCAACATCATTCTTCGCCGACACTTCTTCAACATTGAAACGTGAAAACACTATGGACTCTTTACATGGATTCCGTAATCAAGCTTATAAGCCAACGGTCCAATCCTTTCCAGTAATTTCAAATGGTCCAACATACCTTGGACTTAGCTTTCCTTTGTCCAAAGCGCTTCACTCCTTCATCGGTGAAGCTCGTAGATACACTCTATCACCGACTTCAAACTCAAGCGGTCTTCTTCTAACGCCTCGCCTCAACTTTTCGCCTGCCTTGAATCGCTTTCGATTCTTCTCAACCAATCGAACCCCTTTCCTTAGCTTGTCTAGTTGTTTAGACTTGTATTTAATATATTTTTTTGATAAATTTGAATATATATATATATATATATATATATATATATATATATATATATATATATAGAGAGAGAGAGAGAGAGAGAGAGAGAGAGAGAGAGAGATGTATATATAGATGTATATATAGTGTACATACATATTATTACATTACACACATTACATTATTATATATATATATATATATATATATATATATATATATATATATATATATATATATATATGTGTGTGTGTGTGTGTGTGTGTGTGTGTGTATAAATATATTATATGTAACGTGTTCGGGCTGTGGTCGTGGTCCTTAAATTTTAGAATAAATTGCTGTCGTCGCGCTTCAGATCGTGTCGTGGCATAAAGGTCTCCGTGTCCGTGTCCAGGTCTCGTCAGTGCAACATAGCCCTCAAGGAATAGGGACTGTTTCTTTGGAAATCGATCCCATATCTTTAACCATAAATTGTGAATGAATATTGGTAACGGTAGTAGTAATAAACACTACCACGCCCCAAAACGTAATTTCATTTCGTTTTTTATATATATTAACAAAATTAGTTAAATTTGTTATATGTCATTAATTTTGATTAAAAGACTAAAATGACTTTTCATTGGTATTAATGCAAAATAGTAAAAAGTGGTTGAATATATAATAAATGGGGGGTAGAAGGAGAAATATGTAATAAACGCTTATTTGGCTTAAATTGACTTACATTTTTAACAAAACTAAAAAGTTTAAATTGATTTATATTTTGTGACGGATGTTGTAAAAATTTTATTTGACATGAAATCAATAATGTAACAATTAAAGAAGTATATTACTACAACGTTTTAATTAATTCAACATTTTGCAATTATATAATGTTATTCATTCATTTTTAATTGATTTTCTAGTTTTGTGTTGGTTTTTTTTTTTCGTCAATCGGCTGTTGGAAATGTCCCAACAGATTTATTATTTTGATACGCTACATGTTAGTTAACGCTTTGACATCTTCAAAAGACATCGCTTCCTCGTGATATTTTAGCCGCATTGATTGGCGGATATTAATTAATAAAAGTACTTGTTCCTCAAAAATCTATTTAATTGTCTTATACAATATATATTGTTTTTAATAACAACGAAGATTTATTATATTGTTTTTGTCCATCATTTTTTGCCTTTTTTTTAGCAAAGCCATAAAATTTTATTATTCAATCTGCATATCTGCAATACAAGCAGAGCGTAATTATTCGGGTAAGGATCCCCATGAGGTTATACTTGGTTTCAAGACCAACCTAGCTAACAAATGCGCGCTGACATTCCCCAAACGCCGAATAAAAGTGAACTGCAACGAGAGAAAGTGTGGCATCACCGAGAGACGATTCTGCCGTAGACAACCAAGTGGTAAGAGATCCACACCCACAATACGCAACATCCAGATACTGTGTCAAATTATCACTTCACTTCACCAACCGTGGATGCCCACGCGACGGCTTTCCACTATGGCCATCAAAATGCTTGCATTTCCAATAATACTACTTCAATGCCGTGGATTTAGATGTAAAGAGTAAGTCGCAATAATGCCACCACCGTGATCACTTAAAAATCATTCTTGCCCCGAAGTTTGTTTCTCAGAATGAGGCATCCACATTACACTTCACCACACCCATTTCTCGAGCCGCCCACCGAGATGCTAATTGTAGTCCAAGTCGCGTGGTCTCAGCCGAGATCCAAGCCTCCCTATACTCCCTGGTCGCTATATGTGCGTGGACCATACGCGGGAGAAATATATTGCCTAACCATCAAACACAACACTACAACGGGCCTTCCACGATACCACAAGACCCAAACAAACTCGCCACCTCCTCCGCTCTCAACTCGAGATGTTGCCGAGCAAAAAGGTCTATAAAATTCGTGAGCAAAGAACATCCCGCACCAACCTGGCATAAGGGGTCAACGCCCAAACCCGAGAAGCAAACTCACACCGAAACAAGACATTCTCATCGACTCATCCGAATGCCCATACGTGAGACATTAATTAATTCCCAAACATCTCCGCCTCCAAATTCGTGCAATTGGGAGACAACCATACAAACATCTCTGTGGGAAGCGCGAGATTCACGGCCGAATGACAAGGCCCCAAAGATCGCTTCCACTCCACATCTCGACCTACCGACGAGGACGCCTCATACCTAGTGACTCGCCCTCAGAAAGAGAGATCGCCGATAGTATCCTCGACTTCACCGCAGGTATACCTCTCATGTCATAATGCCAAGCCTGTCTCGCCCTCACGTTGTCCTCGCGCCTAACGGGTATTCATGATTGCATCGCCTCCCAATAGAGAAGCCACGCACTCCCACACCAACAGTGCATTCCATTTATGGGTCCCTAGGATCAGCAAATCACACACCTTGATATCTAGAGGACAGGGATGCCCCGCATAAGGGATACGAAAAGACGACTTAAGCGTAGTCCAAGCAACGAATAAAACAAAACCGATCACCTCGCACTATTCAAAAGAAGATCCTCCTCCAAATATTTTCACACATAAAGGAGAGTCGAGCCGTGAGCCTCGCTATCAAAAAGTCTCCGCCTAAAAATACTTCGCCCAAGACTGACCAACCAGAGATATACGATAAGATAGAGCGCCACGCCGCTTAGCCGTAAGGGCCAAATTAAACCACTTTTCATGACAAGATTTGACACGATAATCGATGATATTTTAAACAATTTCATCAATTTATAACATTCATCAATTTTCTAACGTTTTTCCAATTATTCTACTCCTAATTGTGAGAAGGAACCGAAGACTTAGTAAATCAAAGTCAATGGTAACATGGAAGTTGTTTTTATGCGGGAATGTTTAGTCAAAGCTGAAATTTATTGAGGGGGCTTTGGTTGTTGATAGTTCCACATGAGCATAAAAACAAATGCCTTGTCTTTTGTGACATACTATGAGAGAGTATTTTTTACACCTACAAAGTGTCACATAAAAGCAAAATAAGAACCATATTGTCTTTGAATAAATTACTACTACAATCAAAATTACTACAGTACTACGTAGTATTTTTTTTTATTTTTTTTGATCTAAATAAGCAAAATGTTTTTTTCGGAACTGTAATTATAGTGTATAATTACCACTACGAGAGATACATTTCACATTAATTATTTTTTCAAACTTTTCATACCAATTAAAAAATATATATAAATATCATAAATCTTTTTTTAGGAAACAAAAAATTTTATTAATCAATATCCGCCAAACAAGCGGCTAAAACGTCACCCTTATTTATGAAACCCAGAGTGTTCGAAAGAAAGAATAAACAAACCACGCCTAAATAAAAAGCACATGATATTCCTCAAATGTAAATCATCAAACGTAAACACCTTTTGAATGTTTTGAATACACTAATCATAATATAATTGTATGAATAATAAATGAATAAATGAGAAGAAAAAATAAAATTCCATTTATAATTTGAGACTTACGGTGGTATTGGTAAACATATTGAATGTAGGTGAAAGAATCTGACGTATTCATACTCGTCATGATACTAGTACATGAAATAAAGTCTCATATATATATATATATATATATATATGTGTGTGTGTTTTTTTTGTTTTTGTTTTTGTTTTTAGGAGTATTATATGTTACGATTCATGGAACAATATATAGAAAAATAAATTGTCCAAAAATAAATTGTCCCTCTTGACATAATTATTCACTAATATAGGGAACACACAATTTCTCTTTGGATAACACATTTATTACACGTTGCTTATCATGTCGTTAAAGGTATAAATATAATTTAGTGGAGTATACATCAAGAATAAATTTTCTAGTTGTATATACACTGACAAATTGAACTTTATTATTTAATATTCATGTATCTATTTATTATCCTATGGGGGATAAAGGCTACAAAAATATAATAAAGCTTATTAACCTTTTACTTATAAGGCTGAGGCTCTCAGGCAAAGTAAGAGTTTAATTTTAGCATTTGTCTTTAGTAAAAGAAATATCAAATAATTTGTAATCATAAAGCAAAATAATATACAATAACACATTAAATAGGTTACATATCATATACGAGAGGTGGGATTTTATAGACAACATGCTAGTTTGGAAGGAAGACGTCAAAGGACTAATGCTGGCCAGTATCATCGGTTAATATCAAGACTCGCCTCTGTTTATTATGACATCGATTGTAATATTATATTAAATTAAGAATGAGTCTATTTTGAGTAGGTGAAGGATATATATAGTTGATATTTTATGGAGTTAGGTTTTCCTATGATGTATAAATACCGAAATGGATTGATGAATGAAATCATAAAATTATTATCGCTTATCAAATTCATACAGACGTGAGCCCAAAAGTAAGTAAAAAAAAATTTAATATCATAGAGATTGAAATCTACGGCGTAAGTGCTGAAGATAGAAGCGCATGGATCAACTGCTGTGGTGACCTGATTGATTTGAAGAAGATTGCAACCAAGGTGCTGGATCGAAAATTGTTGGTGACGGTATCGTAAAATTTTGCGGCAATTGGTATAATTGCAAAAGCTTATATTAGTTCTTGCAAACAATTAATTGTAGAAGCAAACAGGTGCTATAATTAAAAGATATGCTGACAAAACAAATGTCAATTTGATTTGTTTTGTGAAATCTGAGGGATTGTTTACCTTTTTGGTAATAATAAAAAAAGGAATCAGGAAGAACTCGGCTTAATTGCAGCCATGGACGCAGCACCAGGGTGTGGAAATCGAGGAAGAGGAAGAAGGGGAACAACAACAGGAAGAGGAAATTAGGCATACAATGGTGCTGGTGCTGCATCGGGCCGGCCCATCCTCAGCTCGGCTTGTGCAAATAAGACCACTGTTGGCTCATCCAGTTCAAATTCAGGTGGACCGAAAATTCCATCAACAGCGGAGCAGGCCGGTTTATCGAATCTACACCGGCACAATGGCAAGGCATTCTTGATATTTTGAATCTCGCCAAGCCTAAATATCGCTTAGCAGGTGAATACTCATGGATCGTAGATACTGGTGCCACACATCACGTGACCGGGGAGTTAAATAATTTAGTAGATGTACGGATGATTGAAAAATGTCATGTAGAACTACCAGACGGGCGAACATCTCACGCCACGCACGCAGAACGTGTTTTGCCCGGTGGTCAAAGCTCTAAAATGTCCTTTATGTGCCTTATTTGGCATTCAACTTAATATCCGTGACTCGGCCATTACTCGATGCATTTCATTGTCGATTCATGTCACTTACATTGTGTGTTATGCATGACCGAATGATTTATGAGGTCGATTGGAGTTGGTGAGCGCAAGATGGACTTTTTATTTTTCCTCGGGAGTACCACACGTGAAGGTTATGGCGATCGGGGACGTAATCCATGGATCTATGGCACAAGCGGTTGGGACATCCTTCAGAAAAAGTGTTTAAACAACTTCCCAATGTGAGTGCGTCTAGTTTTCTGAATAAAGATGGGTGTGACGCGTGTTTCCGGCTAAACAACCAAGAGAAAGTTTTAATAAATGGTAGAGAGCTAGTCGAATTTACAATAAAACAAAAATAATATACAATAACACATTAAGTAGGTTATATATCATATACGAGAGGTGGGATTTATGGACAACATGCTAGTTTGGAAGGAAGACGCCAAAGGACTATACTCAAGCACGTCGCCGCTAGTATCATCAGCTAATATCAAGACTCGTCTCATGGTCGATCCTATTTGGTGAAAAATATGGAGTTTGAAAGGTCCTTATAGAGGTATTCATTTTCTTTGATGTTGTGCCGTGATGCACTTCAAGTTAATACCGTGTGAGGTTACGGAAACGGATATATTTGCAACATTTGTGGGTTGGACACAGTGGTGGCCCTCAAAGAAGCGCCAAGTAGGTTTAGGCCTTGGCTCCTCGCTTCCCACGGGTCCCTAAATTTCTCAAACCTTATATACTAGTTTTAAAAAAATAAGCACGATTAAATCGCTGAACCTTTCAAAAAAAAAAAAAAATCCGCTGAATATAATGAGGGCATGCATATTGTTGTCACGGTAGATCGATCGAGGGGCTTATTGATTTTTTTTCGTGGCTATAGAGAGTGTGGATTCAATGATGCTCTTAAAGCACCCGAGAACTTGCTCAACAAATGGAAATTGAACCATTTTTTCATGAAAAAAGGCAAATCCAGAGAAAAACGCATTTTGATGAGGTTTTAAGTGAAGAAGCCGCGTTTTCTGCTGAAGAGAGTTTCAGAGTACAATACTTCATGTATACAGTTAACAAAGCTCTTGCCTCACTTGATGAAAGATTCAAGTGATTTCGGTTGTATGAACAAAATTTTGGCTTCTTGTTTGATTTGAAGATGTGTTTCGATGATAAAATTTGAAGAGTTCTTGTGACAATCTTTCAAATATTTTGGCACACAATGGAGAAACCGATATTGATTTTTAAGATTTCTATAGAGAGTTACAACTTCTTAAACATATTCTTCCATTTGAATTTGGAGAACCCATCCAAGTTTTGAATTATTTAAAATGTCAAAATGGTTATTTCCAAACATGTAGACCGCCATCTAATTTTTGTTGACTATTCCAATTACCGTGGCATCGGATAAATAAGTTTTTCAAGTCAAAGTTAAGAATTAACTATCTTCAAGTACAATATCACAAGATCGCTCGAATGGGCTAGCAATGATATCGATCGAGAAGAATATGGTTGATGAAGTTGATTATTCTACATTGATAATAATTTTGCTTCTAAATATGCTAAGAACGGTGTTGAAGTAGTATTTTGCATTTACGCTTATGTCGACTTACCTATGAATTTGAAATAAAATGTTTTTTTACAAATTTTATATATGCTTTCTATCGAAAAAAATTGTTCCTCAAATTTAAAGGGCCTTGTCCGCAAAATAGCCTTGGGCCTCAAATTTACACAGGCCGGCTCGTTAGACATTGAGTCATCTCTTCATGCTCTCCATGATTGTGGTTGGTCTAAGGCGCTTTGGGGATGAGTTTCGATACTTCAGATAAGGTGGATTTCTTCCATGGTGTTCAACGTGAATCGAACTTCTCTCGGGAACTACCAAGTGGAGATATATGTGGAGAGAGATTGCTTATGGCATTTGGTTTTAGTGGAACAAGAAGATTTTTGAGAAGAAGGCTCTCGCCCTCCACCGCACATCTTCATAGCTTATTTGGCAGAGAGGGCCAGGAATATGAAACTGGCATAGGGCCTTGATGAATAATAATGCGTTGTAATGAGTAGCTCTTCTATGTTTGAGACTCTTTGTATTTGCTGGGCATTCAAGTATGAATAAAATTGACGGCTTTTCCAAACAAAAATATATATGTTACACATCATAGTTGTTTCCTAGACATAAAATAATGGTATTTGTCCAACTAAAATTGTAGCAAGGAGATAATGTAGAAATTTGTAACATAAATTAGCCTACCATAAACTAAAACATACAAGTGTGTAGCAATGCAAACTTTTATAATTATACAATAACAATACAAACTTCTAGTGTTTGACGGTAATTCATAATTATGATAATTTGTTAACAAAATCTCACAAACTTAATGACACAACAAAAATAGTAAACCATCGCAAAGCATATATCACGGGCGTAAATAAGATCACTACGATGCTTTGCTACACTTTGCTTCTTCTTTTTTCCTTCCTTATGTCCTGCATTGTTTGCTATCGCTTGCTTTGTAATGTCCACGTTGGAAAAGTGTGAGATTAGTACTAAAATATAAGATTGAGAAATAATAAATTTGGTACTTTGGGTTAACCATTTCAGGTTATATTTATTTATGACAATGTGTCTAAGAAATTATCGAATTGATTATGACTCAAGTAGCACCGCTTACACTTGACTTCTACATGTTACATGTGGCATCGTAGATGATTACTGCAACGAACTAAGTGTTACATCGTGGAGAGGTAATAGAGGCTACCTCATCTGTAATCCTCTAAGTAGGATACTCGCGCAAAATGACGAAGAATTTTATTTCAAACAGGTTCATCAAGTTTCTAAGAGCGAGTAAGTTTTATTTTCCAAATGTGTCCATAATTAAATGTTTTTTATATATCAAATTTAAGTAATTTATTATTTTAAACGATATTCGCTTTCCTGCTTTTGATATATATGGCTCCATTAACCTGGATACTAGTTAGTGGTCTTGACGGACATCATTTCCTTAAGAAGGGTTGATCAGAATGTCCCACTTTGGAAAAGTGGAGAAGCAGTACTAAGATATAATGTTTATGCATAATGGTCTAATAACTTGTATTAGCCATTTTAGGTCAAGCGACGATGATGAACTCAAATACTACCTCCGTTCCAAAATATAAGTCATCCTACACTTTTTGTTTTGTCACACAATATAGGTCATTCTATATTACCAATGCAACATTTATTACTCTTTAATCTTACCCCTAATTTATTATCAATCCAACCACTTTTCATTACATAATAACTATTACATTAATGATAGTCAAAGGATATTTTAGACATTAATGATGACGGTTAAAATAGTATATATCCTACGGCATCAACATTCTACCCATTATGAGCTAAAAATAGTTGTTTGGCCTTTAAACGTGAACCATTTGTGTTGAATGCGATATGTCGGGTTCACGGGATGAGAATTTGGCAATTTGAATTATTTTATCCGGAATTTGTATTATTTCGTATTTTATTGGTTTATTTTCGTGTAACGTAAGGTTGGGCCACGAGTTGAGGACGGATTGTGAAGTGGGTGTCAAAGGAACGCACTCAGTGGTATTCCGTAACTTTTCAAATTAAGTCGGGCGTAAGAAAAAGACAAAAATATCCCCGATTAATCGGGAGATGCTGCCGACTAATCGAGCATCCATAATCTTCCGAAACGCATTTTCTTGGACGATGGGTAGTTTTTAGGGTTAACTAAGTTGGTTATATAGCTATAAATAAGAGTCACCAGCCTCAGTTTTGTATGTACAATTTTTAGAGCAACAAACTATGTAGCAAGTTTATCAATAAAAGTTCTTGTTTTCTCCATTGTTTAAGAGTTTTTTAGCCTTTTCTTGCTTGTATGCTTGGTGATTCACTATGGTGGTGTTTGCTAGAAATTTGGTCTCATGTTTCTAGGTAATCATGTCGATTCCTTCTTCTATGTTTTATGAATTTGTGATGATTATCGCTGGTACATGCATGCTAGGTTAAATTACTTGTAGATCGAATTGAATGATGTCAATTTACATCTAATCGTGATTTATAGTTATTCATACACGAAACGCCCGGTCTCGGGAAAATACTTTGTTTTGGAAATGTACCCAACGGGTCTATATTCGAGAAAAGCCTTAACGATTTAGTTTCCCGATACTTAATTGTTTCGATTATTTTATTATTTCATTTTAATTTACGTGTTTAGAAATTAACCATCAAATTTATGATATTCAATCACTTTCTTAACTGTTTGAAAACACTTAAGCATTTACTTATATTTCAAACGGGCGAAGATCTTGTTGGATCAATTACGACCAAGAAGCGCCATTAAACCTAAGTTACGGGCATTATATGCTATACTTTGGCACTCTTCACGTAGCTACGCGACGCCATATATCACTCAATTTACATTTCGTCAGCGATGTCCTCGAACGTGATATTTCAAGATCGATTATGTTTGAAAACCTGCACTCCAACAACTTATAAGCAGTAAAAGTTTCATTCTCAAAACCTGCATTTGTAAGAAAAGCGGGGTTTATATTTTAATAATACGCGAACAATAAAGAAACATGAGACAACTTTAACATATATATTAGATTTGGTTTCAATTGATCCACCATTTTGTACTCCTTAAAAATGGCTTGATTGCATTTAAACATGTCATGTATGAATAGGATATTGGTTCAATTGCCCAATTGAAAAGTCAAAATCAATATATGTGGGTTATTGACAAAGTTGGTCTTGGGTCCAATTCTGATAAGGACTTGCCTATATTAGGCAATTAAACATGTACAACCAATGGTCCAGCTATATTGTCTTACTAGCTTACATCACTAAATTTTTGGTACTAAGTAATTATTAATTGTATTTAATTAATTAATGAAAATGAAACATGCATTGCAAATATACACACTATTATATATCATAACATAGCATAACAAAGCATAATAAGTTGTTGCACTATATAGCACACATCACAATAAGACATAAGAATGGTTTCACGACCCATTTTTAAATCATTGATCAATTAAGCTTTCATACCACGATTAATTGCCAGAAATGCTATTGCCTAACTTTGTTCGAAATGAATCAAAGTTTAACGTCCGATTTGATTTTTTATCCAAATAAATTCGGATTTTCTTTATTTATGTTTGGCCTTCTATCTATCTTCATTAGAACTTCTTGATGATGAATTTCAATTGCTTTTAATGATCGTAGTGATATTGAAACAAAATGTAATTGTAATAACTAAATATCAAAATAAAATATCACAAAAATACAGTAAATCGTCTCAAAACACTCTTTGTTTTGATTCAAATGCATTATTAATCTTTGACCTTTTCAAATGAATAAAGTTAATTGTGGAAGACTTAATGTACTTGATGAATGAAAACTAAAACTTTATGCAAAAATTTTCATAGAAAGATCAAGAATTATATACACACAAAAAAACAGATTGAAAATCTTTGTATACATATATAGTTTTGTTATTTTTTAATCAATTTCATGCAACCACTTCACCGTTTACAGGCTACGATTGTCGGCAAATGTTGGAGTATATTGAGAATAATTGGATCACCCTCTAAATCTTCAAAAACTTGTATGAAAAGAAAGAAAGAAAGAAAGAAAAAAAAAACCTTTATGTTTCCAAAGTAAAATGAGAATGTATAAGTCTTTTATAAAAAAAATACTACATGGCTCTCATTCAAAGCATGACACACAAAAATTCTCAAGAGAGTTTTTAATAAATTCAAATATCGAATGGAGATATTAGTAATGTTTTCATAATTTTTACCAACAAAAATACATCGTTTTACAGATCTCTGTAAAGATACTGGCCCCTACCCATTGACACATAGATTCGCCCATGTTCTCGTTCACCACCAGACAGTGAGAAAAACCAATAAACTAATACAAATCAGACCCCTAAAAAACAAATTAATCAGAGTCAAACCGCCCAAACCCAAGATGACCTAAGATGATTGCAAATCGATTATTATGGTATGGTTTCAAAGCAAACCGAATTACATTAGGTTGTTTTCGCTTTTTTTTTTTTTTTTTTTTT